>JAAGNO010005359.1:0-34515 GCA_033439905.1 Ceryle rudis | reverse complement strand
GAGCAACAAGGACGATAGAAGAGGAAAAGCACAGCGGACGAAGCGCCGGGAGGGCCCAAGGGGGCGGGGGGGGGGGGGGGGGGGGGGGGGGGGGGGGGGGGCAGTCACTGATGACTGACATTTTCTGTCAAGGTTTTAGGCTGCAACTGCATCCAATTTGGCTGATCAATTGCTATCCGGTCCTGCCATCTACATCACATCTGTATTTTGCTCACTGGATTTAATAACATACACATACATGACAGACATAGCTCTAGATATACAGACAAGAGACACAAGTGTGAGCCCATGGTGGGACATTAAGCTCCTGCTTCAACAGCCACTCCTTTTTCCCCTTTCTTCCTCAGGGAAATCCATGTCTTTTATGGAGTGAGCTGCCCATGGGGAAAACCACAAATGTAGAAACTGCCACCCACATGTATTAACTAATGCATCTCCCAGAGGTAGAGCTGCTCCTTAGAGGACATTTGCCAAATGCCATTGTTGTTGGAGAAACTCTAGGCCTGAGGGAACTGCTTATAACCACATCAGAAATCCATATGAATAGAACCCTGGTCCTCCATCTTCTAAATCAGAGCTGTTTCTTCTGCCTTACTGGCACAGCCTCACAACATATTCCTCCTTCCCTGGAATGTTAAGATATACCAGTTCTATAGTGTGTGCAGATGCTGATTTTTTTTGCATATGAAGTTTATCATCTAATCACTCACTCATGGAATAAAGTGCCAAGTAACATTTGAGTAATGAGACTGAATGCATAAATATCTTACAGTTACACAGTTGTTACAGCATATAATTTCTTAGTTAGTTTTCTGCTTTTACAGCCATCATCAGCAGTGACTTCAAACCCCTCCTAAACATTAAATGATCTCTACAGAAATGATCCCAGGTGGGGGAAGAAGAGGGAAACATTGTTATTGCCATTAGAGAGCAGAAAAACAGGCAGAGATGAAGGTCATGAGCAACCATTACTTCCTTAGACCTGTTGGGATCCGAATTCCCTGCGAACGGACCCCAAACTATCACACCCACCACAAGGCCTTCTCCCTCTTGCATTTTGGAAGGTAACCCAGTTTAACAACAGGTCCTATAGCCAGCACCTACCCCTCTCTGTGATGCAATAAGCCTTTGAAGAAGACCAACTTTCAGGTCTTCCTCAGCTGCCATGGGTCACATTTAGAAAACTTATGAGTCTTCCCACTCACAGGGCAAAGCTGTTGCCTTCAGTGAGGTCTTGTGCGGTCTTCAGTTCGTGTACAGCAGCTCAATGTTACAGCACCCCTGTAAAATTATTTCCTCTCACAGAACGTAACTACTCTAAGAATGGACAAACAGTAGATTTCCCTACCAAACGTCTCTATTTTAATAACTATTTCCCTTTCCAATTCTGATGAAAGCTCAGAATTTGGGCTTGTATGAAACATTTAAAAAACCTTGAATCAGCATAAATTATTTAACACTTTTGAAAATAAAAGTTAAATGTTTACATCCTATTGAATCAAGTGTTTTGTTTCAATTTGTTGTACCGGTTGTCCCTTCCTACCCCCAAAACAGCCATACTCCAAGAAGGTACTGTGTTTTCTCAAGGGGGATTTAATAAATTTATGTCACTTTCTCACTGTCCTCTATATACCAGACTATCCAGATCCAATTTGTGTCTCCTGATTTAACATGGCTGTTTCACCAGCAATACACCATTTTTTCAACCAGAAGAGACCACAACGTGTCTTGAGAAACACAGGACCCAGGAATCCTGCCTGCTTTGTAGGGATAAGGAAAACAGGAACACATTTTCAGTGGTAACTTTCTGGCCAACTCAATCAGTAATTCCAGAGGAAGATAAATACAAACATTTGCTGCTTATAGAGGCAAAATCTGCCATGCATGAGAGGAATACTGACAACAGCTCCTTGACTAGCAAATGTGAGTTTAACAGAGCAAGACAACAACTTGAACTCCAGAGACATCATAAGAGAGGTGGTGCTCATATTAAAGTGAATGGAGATGCTCTGTGTACTTTAATGTTTCAGAGGGACTTTGTTCATTTCTGATAGGGCGTGAACTTCCAATAATCTGATGGTTTAGAGCTCATTCATACTCCACTTGCCTTCTAGGGTATCAGCTTCACACACATTCTGAATCAGCTTATTTGCCTGGTAAAGACCCTATTAGCTCATTGCACTTTTTCTGGCATTCAAAAAAAATACAATTAAGGCACAGGTGAGTGAAAGAATGGGCAAGAAGGATTCAATAAAATAAGATCTGAGGACTACAACAGCTGCAGTCACTTGGGACATCTTCAGGCTTTCAATACTGAGAGCTAAGCAAATCCCAAGGAGTCATGAACCAGGGAGAAGGTGGCTTTGTAATGTCCAACATTAGAAACCCCTGCTAGTAAGTTCTGCGAGATGCAGGCAGACCTAGCATATCTAGCAGCACAAGGAAGAGGTCCTGGAACAGCTATTGACATCCTGAACCTACCACTGCAAACACTTTCATGTGAAACATAAGCAGAACTACTGACAAATTCCCACTGGGAGTAGATATCATGCTGTCCTCTGTGAGGAAACACTGATAAAAACACTGATATCTGCTAGTTCCATGGAAAACACTGAAATATGAGCAGCTGGAAAAATTTAAATAGGCCACATAAATAGGTCCTCCTCTCTCAGGCACGGGAGATGCACCAATGACTTCCAGCTCTAGCAGCCAGGCAAGGATGTAGCTACTCCTCTCCTTTCCCCTCGTCCAGCACAGAATCAAGCATGAATATTATAACTTGCAGCAGTTTTGCAAAGCTAGCAGCAAGGGAGAGGGCAGCACACCTGAAGTGCTCTTCACTCTCATCAAGCTGTGCTGAAGTGACCTGGGAGTAGCTGATTGCAATCACTATATCCTGCTGAGCTAGATGGATACTATGGAAGGCAGTTTACAGATGGACTGGGATAAGATATAGTAACTCTGTCCATAAAGAATGAAGGCTTTGAAAAAGATGAATTCTGGGACAGTAGAATGATGGACCATGCATCTGTGATCAAATCAAAATTTAGACTACATCCCAGGGCACTATATTCATACACAGATGGGCCTCAGCAGATGTGCCCTCCGAGCAGATCTTGTATGAATAAGGCACACCAATCAAAGGCTTCAGCTCAGGCTTCCCACAAATAATGGTTTATTTTTCTTTTTTATTTATTTTAAAACCCCTTCATCTCCCATTCAATCCATATCAGGAGAGAAACAGAGAATGTTATCATCAATTTTGTTAGCACTTACTGGAAGCATACCATTTCTGTAACAGCTGAACATCTCTCTGCTTAAGTATCTCTGCGCTCAGACCTCCACTCACATTCAGCTCAGGGGGAACTGCATTGCTTCTCTAAAATAAACAAGGCCAAGATCAACCCTACCGTTTTCAGAAGGCCTCTGCAGACCTTCTTACTGCTCCCTTGTTTGTGTAGGATCAGAAAAAAAAAAAAAAATCCACAACAAACAAACAAGCCATCAAGAAGTAAGAAAGCACTAACCGTCTTCTTACATCAGAGTGGCTTTTAGGAATTGATAATATTTCAGAAAAAGTAGATATAGATTGAAAAGAAATATGTACTTCTTGCTTAAGAAATATTCAGTACAATTTCCATACAATGTTTCATTTGCAGAAATGGCTTTAAAGTTCCTTACAAAAACCCTATTACTGCTTAGTATCTCCAAGGTCTAGCTAGCACAGCACATTTGTTTCATTCATAAAGGTCTTGCTGATGCTTCAGAGAGTGTCTGCAAAAAGCGGTTCAAGGCTTTTGACATTCCAAGTTACCAGACTGGCAAAACACATTGCTGTCTTTCACACAGACCTATCTTCATTTGACAGGGTTCTTGAAGACAGCGGGCAAAAACCTGAGATAAGACACCTGTATGCATCGCCCCCTTCCTGTTTCCTCTCCCCATGCTTGCCCAACAAGTTAGATCAAAGCATCCCATGGAGACGCCTCATTAAAAAACAACTTCTTTCCTTGCCCAGGTCACTGGCAGCATTGCACAAGGGTGCAAGTTCTTTTCCATCAGACTGCTTATAAATAGTACAGGGACAGTACTGCCCCTCCATTTTTAATAACAAATGCAGAAATCTGACAGAATGACTCCAGAAGGATGGGAAAGGAGGAAGGATGCCCTGCTGAATCACTTCTCTTTTAAATGTACCTGACTATATTAAGAACAAGCAGCTCAAAGACATGTAATTTTAACATTAAAGGAAAAATAATAATAATAAAAAAAAAAGACACCAACAAAACCCCAAGGGAGTGCTCAGAGCAGCAGAACTAATGAAGCCTCATTTTCTATAGATTTGCATCTCATGATTGATTGACTTCAGTGCATAAGAAAGCACCAGCTGAAACTTTGACTGCCCTTGGGGCATTTGTAACAACTCACTCCTTTGGATTTTTGCATCTATTAAGGTTTGAGTTCATGCTGTGGTGTCTCCCGCACTGAGGAATTCAGAAGGCCCTACAGGAAGCAATTTCACTCAGCACAGCTCTGCCTGCAAAGGGAGGCCACACAAGCACAGTGGCAGAGACCAAAAGGTCTTGTTAATTTGCTGACACATGTAACTTGAGAGAGACTGAGTTCACAGACAACTTCACCTTGCCTGGGCTGGACTGAATCGGAGCCCTGAGGAAATTGCAATTCTGTTTTGTCATGAGGCATGGAAATAGAAATATTTATGACCAAGCATGTTTGTCAGGTGCCCACAGGCACTATTTACATGGAAGTTTTTGCCTGAGCTTTTGATGTTGAAATAGCATTTTACACCTGAGACAGAGCACTGACAGTCCCCACATTTTCTTATCCACGTGTTCCAAGCAGCCTGGGTAATAGGAGAAGCATCAAGTCCTAAAGTCTCTCAAGCAGCATGGCTTCAGGAATGGAGACAGCTCAAACTGGAGGCCAGATGCTGGAGATGGAAGCTACCAAAAGCTCTTAGAGGAAATGAGCAGCACAGACTTAAGCAGAGTTACAGCTGCTGCTTCTGACGAGCGCACGAAAGAGCTGCCAGCGCTGATCATAACCACTGCAAGCAAACTGCTGCTGGGGCTGCACCGAACACCAACAGCTCGACAGAGTGTCATTGCTTCAGGTTCAGCAACCACTTCCCTGGTACACAGGAGTCCCAGGCTTTTGTTGTGCCTGAAGCAATTGTACATGAGACAGCGATAAAGTAATTAAACTTTGAATCCTCTAGAAATAGGACGTTGCACTTGTCATTGCTGAGTCGCTCCTGCTAACAGGCAGCACCTTGATGACGAGTGACATCACATGGGCTCAAGGTGACAAACCAGCCTTTTCTCCCAAATTAATAACCTGCTGCACCATTCAGAAGAGAGACCTCTTTTGTTCTCTAAGCCCTGTGCTTAAACATTAGGTAATTAAGTTTCTTATTCTGAATCTTGAGCAAACACGGCGGCTGGACAAGAGATGAGCAATGAGACTTACCTTCTACATGTCCCCAAACAATCAATGCCACTAAATATTTGCACCCTGTAAGAAGATCAGCTAGGTAATCAAAATACTGTATGTGAAGAGGAAGGTTTACAAGTGCTAAGCTTCCATGTCTGTCAAATCCTTCAAAATCCTGGCAGTCCCACTTCCCAATTAAAACAATCCTATCTACTTAGAACTAGTCTTGTCCTGCTCTCACCCTTCAGTATGACTGCCTCATACCACTTATCAACTTATCAATCCCCCAGACTGGGAGGTTGCGCTATGTCACATTACAAACCCTATGACCATGTGTTTTACAGTAGCAGGGAGCTTCATCGAGATTAGTGCCTGATTTTATGCCAAGCTGTACAAACACACAGCAGATATTTCTTGCCCAGGTGATGTAACCATATAAATACACGATAAGGGATAGCGGTGTTACATGCCTTCACAGGAGGCAAATGAGAAAATGCACAAACTATCCACAATCCCTCGGGTAGTCTGTGGGAAAACTTAAAATTGCTCTAATTCCAGCCCAGTGTCTTGAACGTTAATCCTTGCTTAACCTGCCCTCTCTGATCACAGATGAGTACTCTACTACCAAGAGTTTCTCTACTAGTACAAAAGAACATCTCTACTACCAATCCAGAGAGTCAGTAATATCATCCCCCTTTTACACTTTATTCCCCAGCCCCTTTTACATGCATATGTAGTAAGTTTTCATGCAAGACTTCCCCACTGTCAAATGTTATGTGCAATATGGAGCTATGTAAAACAAACACTGTTTGTACTTATAAGAAAAGAGATTGATAGACTGGCAGCCCTCAAAAGCTGAACAGGTTAACCACTACATTCTGTAAGTGAAGGGTAAGACCAGCATGAATACCACAGTCAGGCAAAAATTTATGAAATAACTCAAAGCTTATGTCCCAATTACTTATGCAAAAACAAACAGTAAAAGAATAATTCTATGTGATTCAATATAACGCCTGCAATAGAAACGTTAAGTGCTTGATATACACATATGCTCTTAAATCATAAATGTGAAATTAAACAAGTAGTTCTGTGAGCCATAAAGCTAATGAAAACCTTTTTTTCCTACAGCTGTGCGTCTCATGGCTGGGCAGCTTCAATGGCTGAGAAGGTACAAATGCAGAGACATTCTCAGGGCTTTCTCCTGGATAAACTCTGTGGGGTTTAATAAAGAGCTGGCCTCATGCTGCACTCTCTCCCTCAATCAGACCAAACCAAAGCGCTCTCATCTCCTATACTCAGATACTTATTTCCAGAAATCGCTTTTTCTTAAAGAACCTGCTGTTTGAAATAGCTGGCAGGACCTAGAGCTACAATGGGCAAGGAGAGAATGCAAAGGAGCACACACAAAGACGACAACTGTTTTGGCTTCTCTCCTTCCCATATTTCAGTAGCAAGGTAACTGCTCTACCTGCATGCAGCAGGTAGTAATGACAAGCACCACTACAGATGACATCCTAAACCCTGCTTGCTCCAATTATGCAAGCAGGAGCATACTAATTTGTATTTAAGTACAGCCCTTGCGTTCACACAGTTCACTAATGGGGAACAACAGCAGCTGGTCAGTTTATAGCAGTCAGAAAGTGGTACCAGAAGGACCCGTGACTGTTAGCTAGGCAGAGAAGAGCCGGATGCCCATCCTGCTTTCTCCTCTTCTCCAATCTGCCAGATTGCACAACTGTGTGATTAACCTTTAGTCCAGTGATCATCAGGTCTTTCAACATCAGAATGAACAGAAAATCCTGTGTCCAGATGTTATTGTGGTTAAGTGCAATGGGCATGTACTGGGATTAGATAAAATTACAAAGAATAGTTGCTACTTCTCCTTTATCATCTGCTAAAACATAAAAAGCAAAAATAACAGATTCCATAACCTTAAAAACTTCCATAAAGCGACATGCTTGCATCTCAGAGAACTGCCAGAAAGCCTGCAGCCCACCGGGTTTCAGCAGAGAGGCTTGCTAGCCAGACCTTCTGTACAGGAGTGGGAGTATAAACTGGCAGATGTAGCTGGCACTGAGCATTCAGGGTGCTAGTCCCAATCCTACTGTGAGCACATTAAGCAAGTCATTTTACCTTTCTGTCTCAATTTCTTTATCTGTGAAATGGAAACGCTGATACTTAAGTAGAGGAATTCGAATGAAAGCGTACATTCAGGCAGGCTCTAAAATGCAACAGCTCTGATTGTCAGAGGCCTGAGACAGCCCAAAATAGCTGCAAGAATATTTTACCTACACCCTTATTAGACTCCAGTTATTCCCAGCGGTGAAGGATACTAGCAACCCAGTATCTCTTGCAGGTTTAGTCCAACACAGAGGGAACCGAAGTCAGCCAAGGCCAGGCTGTCACCATCAGCGACCTAAGCCATTCCCCTCACAATTTAATATTAATTTTAAGAATGACTGAGTATTTGCCCCAAACAATTTTAGCTGTTCTGCTTTTTCAAAAGCTCACTACTCAAACAGCGAGGAAAAAAAAATTAATTCACAATCTTATTCTAGTCATAAACGAGTTCATCCCCTGCTTTTCTTGTGCCAACACTGTTCTTCAGATTAAACAGCCCTTTTCCCTTCCTGTTCTATTTTGGCTCAGTGTATTTACAGAATTCAACTGCATCCCTTCTGTTTCTTGATGTTAGCAGGCTGAACAAACCTAGCTTCTGCTGAGTCCCTGTTGCTACTGTGGGCTCAGTCTGTATCCAGAGAGGCAGAGGTGCAGCAGAACTGACCCTGTCTTTCTGCCATCATAAACCTGGTACTTACTAAGTTGTTGGTTTTTGTTTTACCCCAGGAGCATATGGTGGGTGGCAGCCTTGATTCAAGAGTAAACCAGCATATGAAACAGGAGGTCATAGACATGCAGCATCCTTTATAGAGTACACTACTGTGCATTATTAATTCTATTGCAAAAGAGGCAGCCAGAATGCAGATAACATTTCTCCCTGCATAAAAAAAATACTGTGGTACAGGACTTGAGCACACAGGAGCTGCAAAATCCCAGCCAGGCCAAAGATTCTGCATGAGGTTCATGCTATGGAAACAGAGGCAAATTCAGTAACTCTCCAGCCTTTGGGTTCAAGCGCTGGGTGAGAAGCCTAGATCAGGTATGTCAAGGACTTGAGGGTACATTTCCTAGGACAGATTACCTTTAGACATTAAAATGGAGGGAGGTCAAGGTAAGAAAAAACAGTAAATGCTGAGTTTAGGAATTAGATCATGTAGAAAAAGAGGGGAGCCCCACAAAGCACATGCCTGCCTGCTGGATATACCCAAAGGTACTACCACAATTACAGCAACTCCAAAGTTCTCAGCTCCAGGTTTGCCCCCTCCCCTATGGCTACGCCAGTTACATCCCACAACATCTGCCACTGTGTTAATGACAGCAGCCACAGCAGGTAATAAGCCCCCGCACACCTGCACAGCTCTGGGAAGCAGCTGGCAAGTTCCCTCACCCACCCACAAGCTTTACATCTGCACCCATCCATTCCTCCAGCAAAGGCTTGACCCCAGCCACAGTACAACCCCCCCTCCTGATTTTCAGCTCCTTCTTTCCACCCTCTTTAGGTGGGACTTATGGTGCCTCTCTACTCCCAGGAATTCATGGCTCACTGCATCATGTCTCTAACAATTAAGGCATACAAACTGCAAGACAAGTACTTTCTTCACAGAGGTCTTGCTGCACCAGCTGACTCTCTCAGGTGACCGGCTTCTCTAGGGTATCAGAAAAGGATACCTGTGAGCATCCCAGGCAGGCAATTATAGGATGACTAGTCCATGTTAAAAAAGTTTCTTCCTCATCTTGTCAGATGTTGCTTGCCTTAAGCCCTGAAGCTCTAAGATATATTGATCACCATCTCCTTTTATCCTGCACAACAGAGCTCTGTTTATTCTCAAATTCCTTGGCCATCCCTAATCCTGCTCACTTGACAACCTGAGTGATCTCTGGTGGCACCGGCTTCTGCTGCCCTAGTTAGGAGAAGTGTGGTTATGTATTTCTCTATTTCAAGCAACTGATAGTTTGTCAAGAGAAAAGGACAGAACACTGGATGCAGTAGCCTCTGCTCCATGCCAGAGTTCATCTGATGCCTGTGTATGTACAGGCCAGCAACCCCTGCAACAGGTAAGGCTTTGCTGATCCTCAGAATTGATATAAAAATCCCATCCAAGTTTCTTGAGGTATGCCAGATGCTACTGAAGGGAGTGGCAAAGGCAACAAAAAGAATGATCTTAACAAGCAGAGGGCGGTTTATACTTTTTTTTTTTTCACCTATGCTGTGACCACTTTTATTTAGGGAACTCAGAGAAGTGAAGTTATCTAGAAGGACCTCAGCTTATACCTTCCACAAGAGAAGGTTAGGTATTGCCAGAATACACTGCACACTACTACCCTGAGCTTCGCATTTTCCAACTGCATCAAGGCTCCCAAGCCAAAAGAATATACTTCTGAAGAAGGATTGGGGTGGAGTTTCTTACTAATCTCACAACCTAAACACACATGCTTGGGTTTCAATTTCCAACCCTCTTTCATCAAGACAAAGTAAGATTGTAATTAATAATCTCCCATGCACACATAATGATCCACACAGCACTGTTCTGTGCCAGTCACCACTTTGCTTACCTTTGATATGCTCTTCCACATACAGCAGTATCAGGCTGGAAGTATCCTGCTGGAAGTCTTTCCCCCAGCTCCAGGGATGCAGTTGGGTTCATTACTTCACCTAGATATTCACACTTTGACAGTCCTGCTTGACCCCCTGCATAACATAGGCCATGGGATTTCATGTAGTGCTTCCTGAAGCAGCCCATAGCTTGTCTGGGCATCTTTTAAAAAAAAGCCAGTCTCAAAGTTTGAAATCTCACCTCAGTCTACCATGGCTTTCACAGGATGCAGCAATCAGTATTATTCCAGTTCAGTGCATACTATTGATTTATACAGTAGTATGATAAGATTGTCAATGTTTTCTACTCCAATCTTCATGCGTTCTCACACTTTTTAATTTTTTGAGGGAGAAGAAAGGAAAAAAAGCAAAAATTGCTGGTAGTTATTGAGCAGAGGGTTTCAGTACAAAGATCTCCTCTCTCTTTTCCTCTGCCGATTGCAGTTAATCAAGAACCCAGCAGGGTGAGTGACCAGTCCAAACTGTTTCCTCCCCACAGAAGCAACAGCACATACTGCAAGGCTGGGATCTTACCCTACTAGGAAGGCATCACAAGCAGGGTTCCTCCATCCCATAGCTGCTCTGCTTGCCCCTTGTGAGGCAGATCTAAGGCTTCTGGTCCCACAGCAGTGGCTAGGAAAACCCCTTTTCATTTTGCCAGCTTGAAAGCTGATGGTTTGACACCAGTCTTTGTGCTCTGCCCTTCAGTCCAGCTTCAGACTTGCAAGACCACACTGCCTCTCACCTGGGAGCAGCCCTCTTTGCCTTATGGATTCCTGCAAAAGCTTCTGTCACCATCTTTGCCTCACCAGGCAGGAAACCTCTGTAAAGCATCTTCTCTTTCTGCACCATCTGCTGAGGAAGGAGACCATCTCCAGCTCTAGCTGAGTGGTTGAACAGAGATCTCATCAGTTGCATTACAGGCTTACAGTAAAAACAGGTAGAGGAGCAAAAAAAACCCAAAACCTTTTCAGATGGCAAGTCCTGGCTTTTTGTAGCTGTGCTTAGGACACATCTGTTCCTTCCCCTCTCTCATTACCCCCTGAGTACCTCCACCTGCCACTCCACCTTAAGCACAGGTGGGTCTTTTCAGAGTTACCCAACACCACTGCCCAGAGCTTCCACCCAATTCTGCCTCCTCCAAAGCCTCAGTCAGGGTTGCAGCTGTGACCTTCCCTCCACAGTTGGAGGAGGTGAAGCAGGGGAATGTAGAAAGAGTTCCTTTGCTTTAACAACTGAGTGACCTAGCAAATACAAGGTTCTCCTCCAAAGTCCCAGTTAAGTGCTTTATAAAGAAGACTGCCTTGCTTTGCCAAGCAGACCTTCAGTCACCCTGACTGCCCATTTCTATTTTGTTGTCTTTCTTAGACTGTGCTGCCTCCTTGCTGTCTGTTTAGACCACAGGGGTGGGAAAAGGTCATCTTTTGTCACAGGAGCATGCAGTGGATAACATGAAGGGGCTTCAATCTCAGCATGGCTGTGACCAGCAGTCAGAGAAGGACACAGCCACAGCATCAGTGGATGTATTTCAAAGCTGAAGACCCCTCAGCACAACACAGAGGATGATACAGCTGAAAGAGGGAAGATATGTGCACCTGACATAGTATGTTCACCTCTTTGGAGTCAGCAGCGAGAAGTACTTCCAGAGTGCAATTCAATGTCTCTCTGCATTGACCATACAGTGAATTAAGACAGCCTGTCCTTTTAGCACAGACTAATCTAACTTAGATGCTTTGAATTTGGCAGTGTGAATGCAGCTTCTTTCTTTCCCTCCCTCAGTAATTTCTTAGTGCCACTTGACTGCTACAGAAATCACACAGAAAGTTGGGTAGAGAGAGTGCATTGGAGTCACTACCATCTGCCTGAGTATACAGCTGAGGATATTAATAATAATTTCTTCCATTGGAGCTTGGAAAAAAAAAAAAGGAAAAAAAAAAACAAACCAAGTGTTTTGTAGCTTCCTGTTTGAATTAATCTCCTCTGACAACTGCTGATTTGGGTTTGTGATTCGATCCTCCATATGTCTAGCTCTATTGGTCAATTAAGTGCAGGGGGCGATTGGGAGAAGCAGTGATGCTCAGACTGATTATAAGAGGAAGCATCATGCAGTACTTAGGACATGCAAAGCTGGCTGGCACACTCAGCATTCACACAGCCAAGCTGAGCATGAGGTAACTGCTGCTGCTTTTCAGGTCAAGGAGATTCTCCCTATCTCCTAAAGAGACAAGATGCAGCTGCCTGACTGTTGACCATTTGTGAGCAAGGGACACAGTTGCATGCAGGGAGTGAGCAAACAGGCACAAGGAATTGTGGAAAGCAGAGGATCAAATGGTAAATAAAAGACTGCAGAAAGAAACAGGAATAGCTTCTTCCATTACCCTTTGCTGTAGACAGAAAATACAATATAAGCCAGAGAGGTTAGTGGTAGGAACCAGCAAAGAAAATAAGAATCAGCTTAGAATAATTCCCTGTTAGTACGTATAAGGGAAAATAAATGGAAACCAGGATGTTAAAAGAGAGGTAGATTTGGAAATTGTTAATGGTCAAATAAGGACGGTGGGAGATAATGGACAGTTCTGCAATGCTCTATAGCACCAGCAGGGGAAAAAAAAAAAAAGGAAAAAGTTAACATAATGCTTTGCTTCATCTGCAGAGAAATCGTGTCAGAAAGTGAGGAGATGCTGGCCCTCCACGCAGATCTGGCAGGACAGCACCTGGAATATTGCCCTCAATTCTGGGCAACATGCATTTACAAAAGCTGTTGATGAGCGCAGGGAATACAGAGAAGAGCAGCAGTAAAAAAAAAAAAAAAAAAATGATTAAGGGTCTGAAAGCACTGACATATCAGAAGAGATTAAAATAATTAAATATGTATTGCTTGGCAAGGGGTAAGATTAACCATCTACAAGTGTGTAAATACCAAGAAGGTAGATGAATTGTATTAAGGGGTATAAATATAAGTGTAATAGAGCAAAAGTAAATACAGACTCAATATTAAAAAAAAAAAAAAAAGAAAATAATCCATAGCCCTGAGATTTTTTTAAACTCTTCTTGAAAAGGTGAGGCTTATTGCTTTCAGCATCTGTAGTGGCATGGAAAGAATACGGCTGCTGTCATACCTCAGTGGCAAGTCTCCACAGAAATAGACCCAGAGAAGAAGGAAACACCTCAGGAGTCCCTCATGATTAGGAACAGTCCAAACTGGCCTGCAGACAGCTTAGTAGAAGCCAACAAGGCTGTGGCAGACCTACAGGCCAGCTGCTGTGCCAGAAAGTAACACAGAAAGGGAATGGAGACCAAGCTCTGCCTTCAAAGGGGCACCCAAATACCACTTTTCTTGGGCACAGGAATTGGGGTTAGCTTCTGACCACCTTCTCTCCTTCCTACATTTACTTCTTCCATTTTCACCAGCTCTGCTGTAGAAGGCCAGCAGTACGGCCCCATGTCAGAGAGCCATCAGCAGAGGGTGTGTTCTGCAGTGCCGTGAAAAGCGCTGCTGGCACTGCTGCAGCAAGCTCGCCAAAATTGGCCTTGTCACTTTAAATACATTAGACAATAAATCATCCCTCTGAGACATCCCCAAAGGAAAAACAGGGGAAAAAAATAGCACTTAAAAGCCCTTTTCTATTACAAAGCCTCTGGGGAGCTTTTAAACTTGGAGAGTTTTTTAAGTGAATTTTATGCTTTTTTTTCCCCCCTTTGCCTGCCTTTATTATCAGTCACTAACATTAGCTTTGCCTTCCCATGACCAAACTCTCACTCAGACTCTTTTTTTTTTTCTTCACTCAAGTTTTTTCCCCCTTTTCTCTCACACCCTTACGTGTACACACACAAACACCTGTAATGTCCACACAACAATCTCTTCCCCATTCAGCATCTCTCTTTAAGTAGAAATTCTTCTTTGCCAGTATTTTTTTCCTCTGTATCACTCTCCCCTCCTCTGCATCTCCATTCACTTTTCCCCCTTCCTCTGTACTCTCCCCTCTCATCTGTAATTCTTCATGTCTAGTTGTACCAGAACAACTTCAGAACCATTTCCCTGCTTTCTGGAGGACTATGTAAATTTTACACTTTGAACCCATTTTTCCAAAGCATTCTGCTAGTTTTCCTTCCCTACGGAGCATATTCGTTCATACTTGCCTTAGGAATCATCAAGCACTACTGACCTAGAAGAGCAGTGTTTGGTCCTTCCATTACAGCTCTCCAATACCAGCTTTTCCTGATTGGTCTACAAAATAGTTTCCTCCATTTTCTAGTGCTTTGCTTAGGAAGTCAAGTGGGCTATGAAACCAGATGTCCCATGCAGTGCTTGAACTGTTCTCCAGTCTATTGCCTTCCCTCCCCCGCTAAAAACTTTAAAACCTTGAGGATTTAAGTCCAGTCTGGTTGTATGCCTTTCCAGAGCTGTGTGGGAGAAGTGGGTAGCGTTTTCCAGTTAAACACAAGGATTTTACATCTTCAGTCATGTATATGTGTAGTGTATCAGAGCAGAAAGAGGGACTGGAAGGTGAGGGCAAATTTCGGGAAGCTGCAACTCTGAGGAACAACCTGATGATTTTCCATAGGCACCATGATGGGAACCAAAATACACCTGTCAGCATCCAGCTATCATAAGCTAACATAAAGCAACACCATGGCTGACCTAGCAGAGTCCTGCACAGAAACTACGGATTAATTTTATTGTGTTGCACCTAGGATTGTTACCCAACCAATTTCACACCCATCTGGCCAGTTACACTATAGCATGTAGAAGACCCCGTCAGGTCAGAGTGAAGCACACTGGCACAGGCAGCAGCAACTGCTCCAACTGACTGTTCTTTCGTTTGTTTTATTTTTGTTCCTACAGGTGACCTTGTGATCTACAATTGCTGCCACCTGAGTGCCAACATTGCCATGGTCAGAAATGTGACTTCTAGAGAAGTACAATATAACCCAGTAGAAGATAGCAGGCTGACTAATAATGAAGTTAACCATCTTTGTCACTGGCAGTCAACCCAGTAAGGCCCCTCTCTAAGCAGCACAAAAGATGGTATTTTTTATCACTAGGGACAGCAAGACAATTGGGGCAGCAGAAGCAAACACACTTGACAGCTCTGTGTTTTGCATAGAGCATGTTGGATTTACCCTGGATAGGAGATGAAATAAAATGGAGCAGGAATCACAAGACTTAGTGGGCACCAAATGATAAATTAGACAGGCTGAAGCATGGAGCAGAAGCAAAGAAAAAGGAGATGGAAAGAGAAATAAACCCTATTACTTTGACACCTTGTGGCTTCCTGGTCAATATGGATGCTTAGAAGCTGATGGGCATCCTCCTCACCTCATGCCTCCTGCTCCTCTCCAAACCCTTCCCAGCTACAGCCCAAGTGACCAATTATCAGGCCTGGGACAGACAAAGAAAGGGTGCGGCACACAAAAACGTGGAGGACTAAAGCCTGTGTGAAAGAAAACTCTATGTCCTGGGCATTTGTCCAGGAAAGTGGGAGGTGGGGATGGAAATGAAAGGTCTATGTTCTCCCTAATCATTTCCGCCACAATAAGGGAGAGAGTGCGACATACACCAGTGGATTGCAGCCATTAGCAATGAACCACTGGTGTCTGGCAA
The DNA here is from genome assembly GCA_033439905.1 of Ceryle rudis. Lineage (NCBI taxonomy): Eukaryota > Metazoa > Chordata > Aves > Coraciiformes > Cerylidae > Ceryle > Ceryle rudis. The sequence continues at coordinate 18,742 of JAAGNO010005359.1, read as the reverse complement.
ATTGTAAATTAGAGAGCCAGAGTGAGAAGAAAGAAAATCAAAGGGGGGACGAGGTCGTGTTTTATTTCACTTGTAGCGCTTTTCAAATTCAGCCCTAACCAAACCTGATTAAAGTAAATCCCTTTTTTACGGCCTGTGGAGTCTATAAGATTATGGTGTTAATGGAAGTGTGATTCGATCCGTCAGTAATGGTGCATGTCGGGGCCCAGGCGCCTCAGACAAGTCCATTTTTTAAGACGTATTTATTGTGGGTTTTTTTCCCCCCTCTCCTTTCTGTTCTCTGCATTGCAGGGTTTAATTGAACAGTTTAAAGTGATTCTTCTTCAAGGCCCATTAATTGATTTTATTTGTGTATTCTCCAGGGGTCAAGGGGAAAATATATAATAAAACATAAGCTCCAGGTCTGAGTTTGTCACAGTACCCACCTTTCCACAAACATAAAGCACATTTAATTTTTAGGATTTCTTCTCTTCCCACCCTTATTCCCTGCCACTAGCACACTCAGATATTAGTCTCTCTGCATTTCCCTTTTCCACTGTTTATCTCTAAAATTTGCCACCGTAACTGTGAACACAAAGGTAGCAATCTCCCTCTCTTTCTTTTCCTTCACAACAAATGCCACATAAGTTTAAAATGCCACTTTGCATTTAGGGACTCCAAATGAATTCCCCTGCCCCAAGCTGAGCAGAGGAGAGGGCACTAGGTTACACATATTTGTAAACTGGTAGTCCTCAAAGCTCAGGTCATTTCCTCTACAACCTGGGGAGATTTTCATGAGCTTCTTAGAAAACAATTCCCAAACTGTCTGCCTCTTTCACACCACTAGCCCAAGAGGGCACATGAGCCTCTGTGTGACAGCCAAAAGCTGCTTCTTTCTGCCACTGCGTCTGTAGGGGGACACCGTTTCCTTCTCAGCCTCCCCTGACACTCAGCATAAGGTAACCAGCTGCTCCAAATAAATATATATCGAGCTGGCTTCATTTACTTCAGATACTCTAATGACATTTGTTTCCTTCAGCTCCCTAAAGCTGTCCCCAAAGACAATTTTTTTTTTCTGATTCACCTTGCTGAAGCCCTAACCGTCCTCTTTCATGCTGTTCTGCAGAAGTACATTTCTTTTAATAGAGTTTTCAAAACACAAGAGGTTTCTTTTTATTATTATTTTTAAATCCCAAAATGCACCAGGGAAAGTTTTCATCCTCCCACTCACTTCACTCAGATCCTTTCCACAAACTGTCTCTAAATTAATGCAAGGTGAAAGAAACTTTCCTTTGCATGCTCTGACTGACATGGTCTGGGTGAGAGATCACCACCACAGCTAGTGCAGTTCTTTAGGGGTGCAGCCTTCCCAACTGGCTTCACACAATCTGGAGTTTATTTTGAACTTCAGCATCACTTAGCATATTGGATGGGACCATATACTTTGTACCAGTAGACCTCTTGTGCTGCCTGCTCCTGGCTGCAGACAAAAAAAAAAAAATTAAATCTATTCTATACTACAGCTGATGGTGAAGTTACAGAGGCAGAATGTAATTACCCAAGAGTGGAAGTTTGCCTTACTCCCTTTACTCTTATGACAAGTACTATAGCATCTTTAAGCAGGCAGAATTTCAGATTTAAGTCTGAAATCACGGCAAGGGAAGATTCACTAATGTTGTGCAGGGGAAGAGGTTACAGTAAAGACAAAAGAAGAGCTCCCCTCTGCTCACCCATCAGGAATCTTAGCTCTAAGCTAAGCTTTCTTTGGAAGGCTCCAAGTACGAATCCAGACTATACTTAACTCCTAAACTCTGTCCAGAAGAAAACCTACATACCAGGAGATGCGCTCAGACCCATGGCATTGCTCCCCATTGTCCCTGGAGCAGAGCTTCCCAGGCTGACAGTTCATTGGTGAGCATGTAGTTGGTCTTTTAGCAAGACATGGGGACATCACTGTGAGATGAACATGCTCACCCGATTACTTCTAGGAAATGCGTACCAAGGCTTTTCCTCCAGCTATCCTCATCTTCTGGCTCTAGTTTTTCAAGTGCATTTGTTATCACCACCACCTTGTCCTTTCAGTTATGCCACTACCTTCTTCCATGCTCTGCTAAGGTATGATCTGCTGAGATACCTCTGGTGCTTCTGCTGAGATGTGCTCTGCCCAAATACAGTCTAGCCTCTAATAAACAGCAAACAGGGCCATCTCTTTTTCTTAAAGGTTAGCAAGGCAGTATCCTTGTAACAGAAGCTCTTCATGTTTAAGTATGATGATTTTTGGAATAAGGAGAAGAAGTTCTCTTGGGAAGTCTGACCAGCTGTGATCTAGGACTACACCATTATCTATCATTGCTAGTGTAATAGCTGCATTTCCAGGTTGCAGTCTACAGAGACCTGTGTCCGCTAGACAGAGCTCCATCCTGTACCTCCCAACCCTGGACAATGACCTTCTAACCTTCCAGTTACAGCCACACTCTGTCAAGCAAGATTAAAATACATTTTTAACTGTGAATACCCATGCAAATATATACCCCACATTCTCATGCCAAGGTTGTATATCCTACAAGTCCATTATCACCTGAATTCAAAGAATACATCTCCTCCTCAAGATCTTTCATCTTGATCCATCTTAGTGTCTCTAAGCAGGGTTTTTACCCTTTGTGTTTCAGCTATAATTTCATTTCAACATAACCTTGACCTGCCTAAGTTACTGGAGAAAAAGATCTCCTCCATCTAATTGTCCACCCTCCCCCATATACACATGAAGCTCAGTGTCCTCCCTTAGCTAATACAATACAAAGGAATCAATCTGTCAGGCATACATACCCGTGCAGCCTCAGCAAATTAACCTTGCAGAGTAATTAGGGCAAGCACCATGGTGTTGGTATCATGGCCTCATTTTGCTGCTCTAAGCATTAAAAAACTACCACAGCACAGCAACCAGTTAAAATCAATAGCCTACTGTGTTAATAAGAATAAAGCTAACCAAGTTCTTCCTTGCTTCTGTGTTGGGCCATAAAGGTGTGTGGAGGAGTATGGAAGTGCTTGTTGTTACAGCTTTGATGGAGACCAGGCTTGAAGAGCAGCTTCTCTTCAGTGGAGGCAAGAGGCTCTCAGGCTTAAGCAGAGGACAGATCTACTGGACAAGATCCTAAGACGATGCCAAACTTGCCACGCCTTTCATGGAAGTCAGTTTCTATTTGCATTGCACAATTGGCAGAGCCTGTCACAACATTGCAAAAGCCAGCTGCTGCTTTCTGCTTGGAGCTAATTCCACCTGATTTATTTAATACTGTAATGAATATAATCCTTTCTTGCCACCCCCCTCCACACACACTCAGCCAACAGTTGGAGAGAGCAAATGCTGCAGACAAACCTGCACAAGCAGGTGGTGTGGAGTGCCTTGGTTCTTCCAGTAAGTGAGCAGCTCAGTGATTTGCTCCAGAGAGCGAAGCAGGATGCGTGCCAGGGGAGCACAGCTACGCACACACACCTTTCCTCACACCTAAGAGTGGCTGGCAGATATGGAGAGATGGCAAATGCACAGACAACCAGGAGTGACCACAAGTGAAGGACAGATTCATGTTGCAAGGGCTTGGAGAGGTGCAAGGTGGTGAAAAGGGAAGACAAGAGTTAGGGTAAAATAAAGCCAATTTGCTTGACTTAAGGAAAAATTACGGCAGAGCTGGTAGGTAAGGACACAAGATCTAGGGACAGAGCTGCTGAAGAGCCCCAGGAAGATCTTCTGGCAGGTCTCAAACTTCTTCCCACTGTGAGAAAATGAAAGCCAAGCCCACTGTAATCCAACAGTGGCTGAGCAAGGGGTAGTAGCATCTGAAAATCAAAAATCCCTGGAAGGACAAGTAACATCTGAAAAAAATTGGTAATCATTTCACTTTGAGGCTTCTGGACTGAAAAAGTGCAAGCAGGTACTGCCAACAAGAAAATGAGTTCTGCAGGACAAAGACGGCTTCAAGAGCTGGGCCAAAGATGGAGCTTTTGGAAGGATAAATCAGACTCTGGTAACGAGCAACAGCACCGACCACAGCTACGAAAAGAAGCAAAAGTGACAGGAAGAGGAAATACTGCTCCCGTCCACACAGCATCTAGGGAGGGAGGCAGGGAGGCAAGAAAGTAAAGAAGGCAGGAGAGGAAGCAAGTCAGAGAGGTAGGCAGGAAGGCAGGCAGCCTGATACTCCTAGTATCTTTTGCTGGGGCAAGACCAAAAGAAGACGTGAAGCCTAGCCTTTCCTTCAACAGCAGAATCAATACTGGTTTCAAATTGGGCTTTATAATCATGTTCAGTGGGGACTCTGACAGGATGCTTGAAGAATGAGATGGCATTCAGGAGAGCTGCTTTAGTGTCACAGCTGTAGGGAAAAGACACAAAAGATGAGAAAGGAGTCTGGGAACTACTGAGAGACAGTGATGTTTATCTAACAAAGGACGGGCCAGACACAGAGAACCAAGAACTCTTAGGATACGGAGGGAGAATGCTGTTCCTTAGAAATCAAGTGTTACAAGTATTTGCTGGCCCTGGAAACATTTTGCTTGTTGTTCCCACCATGGAAACACTTGGTTACTCCCATACAATTCGTGTCCTTAAGTTTTATGCCAAATTCTGCTAACTGCCCTGATTTCAGAGCCCATGTCAATTGAGAAGTTGCAGAAGGTCGTTGCAGTTGATCAGATAATCTGCCCTGTAATACACAATCATAATTTTTCCATTTGTAAAGTGTTTAGGGAGATACTCTCACGAAAGCAATCTGTACCCGAAAATGCACCCACACAAAAAGTCTCTTTGTTTTAGAGAGCGTCACATACTATTAGAGTTGGAAGTAGTTGGTCAAATCCAAACATTTCTTTTCCTGCCCATCTCAACTGGGTGTTTTCCAAAACTCAGAATAATTACTCTGCAACACATCCAACAGAAGCTGCACATAAGAACCATCACTGATGCAAGAGCCATGACACTGAAGGTACACTATCATCCAGATGAGCTGCCACCTGGAGTGGACAGATGGAGATGAAGGGAAGGAGGGAAAAAAGCCAGCTGAGTGAATGGTTTCATTACGCTGCAAGGAGGAAGGAAAGTAGAAACAAGAATGAAGAGTCTTTATACAGTAGCAACAAGTCAGTGTACTTGTATTGCTCAGTGGAAACAAGGACCTTTGCCCCACACTGATGAAAAGTTTTTCTGGTCTCCAACCAAGAAAGAAATGATGGTGCAGTAACACTCTAACTTTTCTCCCTGATCCTTCAGAAGGGCTTAGGGAAAGACACGCTCCCTCTCACACCAGTCCATCCCTTACAAAAGACACAGAGGACTCTGGGACAAGTCTTCAGAGAATTAGTTTAGATCCTCATCCAGGGCAGAGAGGCTCACTAAAACTGTTAGTCTCTCACATTAAAACCAAGTCTTTGGGTATTAATCCCAGGCTCTCGGTGACCTGGAACACCAGCTATGCTAACAACAAACTTAAAGTCACAAAGACGACCAAGTGTGAAACCAGATTTAGAGATTTAGCAGCTATTCTCAGCAGTCTCCTGTTTAGGCATAATGCGTCAAAGGCATTTGGAAACTACTGAGAGGTGCTCTGAAATGGTAGCTGATTTCATGGCTGACAATGAAAAGGAGAGCAAGGGGCTTATCTCTGAGATAGAAGTAAGTAGAAGGAAAACTGCCATCAGCTATGATAAAGAGCTGATCCGACTTCCTCACTTGCCCGACGCTGAAATCATCGCTCCCTGTGCCCATGGCACCTGCCCCATCCTCCTACAGAAAACACAATTGCAGTGGAAGGAGGGAAGGAATTTGAAGAGGTGAAGAAAGCAGAGCTTGAGGACCATAATCAGGGATCCCAATGCTTGCAGGAGCTCTGGCTACCCACCCTCTTCCTCTGTCCATTACAGCTCAGGTAATGACCAGAGGAAGCAGATTTCCTATACTTGGGTCTGCTGCCACTCTGAGTTTGCAGCAGACATTTTGTAATCAGAGAGCCTGTCAAGAGAGACAAGAGCCTTTAGCAGAAAAGAGGAGTTAATTCTGTAACAAGGGATTTAAAATCTTTGCAAAGGGGAACAATAAAAGAAACAATTACGGAGTTTAACCACTGCTGCTGGCATGGGGTTGAATGTCATTTGTCCTTAGCTACACTGATATAGTTAAACAGCGCACACTCATGGCTGAGGTTTCAGTTTGCTGGTGATTTTGGAATGTCAGCAAAAGTTTTGTTTCAAACTAAACCAAATAATTTTTTCTATTTCAAGCATTTAATTAAAAATGATTAGAGGTTTTATTTTAAAGAAAAGTTGCTTCCAATTGACACAAACCCAAGAATTAATTTTTTTTTTTGAAAATGGAACATTTTGATTTTGGAGGAATTTGGGGATACTACTTTGAGAGCTGCTGAAATAGACACAAAAGCTGCCATGTAGTCAGCATTTATTACCCTACTTTATTCTGTATGCATTCAGATACAAACCCAGCTGAGACCGTAACAGTCCATTTTCACAAAGCAGACTTAAGGCCGGTGTTTATTTTGCCTTTCATGCACATTTCTAAAGGCATATTTATTAAGCAGACGCGTGACAAACAACTTCTTGACCTGAAGCATCTACAGCTGCCTGGAGGAGGTAGACTTTCCCCTGCTCTTGCTCCAAGCATTTACTAGCAGTTTGGCATTACAAGGATTAAGCTGTAGCATTTCTGCTATAACCTGCTACTGGGAGCAATTCAGCACCACTCTGCCTCCCCAGGTGGTATTAGGGAAACAACCCAAGGACTGTGGCTTTCATAGAGGGAACTGACAATCTATTTCATGTATTGATGTGTGGCAGAAACCATCTCAAGCAGTTTGGGACTTCCATATACACACAGAGCTGTTACTGCTCTGTCCCTTGTCAAAGCTCTGCAGAGGTAGGGCAGCAGAGATTTAGTCCCTGACTAAACTGCAAGATTACATCCACACATCTGACTGCAACTTTCTTGCCATTTTTTCTTACTCCCCCAAATGAGAAATTCAAGCAGAAATTACTTGAATTTCAGTCTAAGGAATTTGCTTGGATGAGGCTGTTCCTAGATATGCCATGCAAGCACTTCTCCAGTCTCAGTCTCAACAAAAAGAGTAGTGGTTTGAAAAGAGTTCACCTGAAATTAGACACATAATGCAGAGAGATTAATTTCAGAAGTGTTGCATACTCACAGCTACTGACCCTTGTAGTATCATTCAGGTGTAAATGCAATAGGAATAATAAGGCAGGCGGAGGAATGTTGGATCCAGCAGGACAGTTATGCAGGACTTTAACATAGCCCTTCAAGGAACAATAGAGATGCCTTAGTACGTAAAATAATATGGGATGAGTTTTGAATCAGTCAGTGCTGGCACCTCAGAAATTCAGAATAAAAAAATTACATATTATAATTTGGTTGGTCTTCATAAAACCAAACAACTTGACCAGAACACATCCATTTTTAGAGCTTAAAACCACCTTCATGTAAAGAGAAATTTTTTGTCATTATAATTTTTTATGGGAACTGCTAAAGAAGGCCAGGGAAAGTAATTTTGTTAAAGGTTTGCCAGCACATTTACAGAGACTACTAAAAATGAAACATCCTGTTTGGAGCCATCAAAATAGGATGGTCTGGGTGGGATAGATCTGCCCTATGGCTCAGCTCCTTCTGGCTGTCCACTGCTGAGAACAGGGTGAACGATGACTAGTAAGATATGCTCCATCCCAAGAGCTGAGTGCTATGCACTCTGCATGGGCACACCACCATAAATCCCTCTTGCTAACACCTCCATGTGATCTGCAAAGCAGGACCTGAAACCCCTATCTTACCCTGCACTCATAAGAAACAGAAGTAGAAGCAGCTAGTAACCCAGACTGTAAACCAAATTATGCCTATTCAGAGGTGGAAAAACCGTGACAACTGCCAAGTGAAGAGCACATTTCTTCCTGTGTAGTATGTGGGCTAGCCTGCCAAAAAGAGGGTACTGGCCTAGACAGTTTCTGATTCAAACACATTCGGCAATGCCTGTGTTTGTCAGGGAAAAGTATCCTTTTGACTGATACATTTGGCTTTGCCCCATTCTTCTTTGTTTGAAGGTGAACCCTTTGTAAATAATTTAAGTGCATCCCTGACTGGCTGTTACTGTGCTAAGGTCTTCCTCCCATCAGTATTCTCCAAGAGGGAGCGTGCTTCTTTCCTCCCATAATGTGCTAACTTTTTCATTGCTTCTTTATGCTCACTTCTCACCAATCTAAATAATGGATCAATTGAGGTTTTATTCCTTGCTTTAATTAGGTCTTGAATTTTGAGAGTATTTCACTGTAATTACTTCGTTAAATGTGAACTGAAAAGCAAAAAAAACCCTCCAAAACAAACAAAGTTGTACTTGCGCTTTTTTATCAGGTTTTTTTTTCATGATACATAAAGGCAGACTCAAAATTTTAAATAGGTATGGACTTTTTCTCTCAGTTCCACATACAGGAAAATACTGACAGCCTGGGCTCACTGTTTCAAACCAGCAGAGAGACAGAATGAGTGGGACAGAAGGTCACAATACAGCTATGGACCAACTCAGTCAGTCACTGACTTACAGTGGATACTAATCAGGACACTAATATTTCTGTTACTATGCACACACCTACCTTGCATGCAATTACCCATGCCCTTGATGCAGGTCCAAATAATATGTTATGGAGGTACCTAAATTACACCTTCCTTTTCTTGGAGTGTAAAAAAGATGGTGTAAAATGAGTATTGCAGCTTCCTACCAACTCCACATCACACCAGGGTAATTCCTCACTGACTGACTCCCCAGGTTTTTAACCACTTCTCCACCAGCTGACAACTGTGTGATACCCAAGGCAAAATGGAGCATCAGATCGTGAAACTCCTATTCACAGAGAGGTGAGAGGGGAAGAGAGAATGCAGGGAAGTGGGCAACAGGATGAAACCAGGGTAGCAGCATCTTCCAGCTTTGGAAATCCAGGGTCGGTTAAGTCAGCAGAACTTTTAATATCAAATTAAGAGTTCCCAAATGGAGAACATCTGGTTCCTCACACTTTGTTAAATACTCCTTGATTATTTTTTATATCAGAGGGAGGGAGGAGAGGAAAGAGGGCATGATAAAAAGGGGAGATTGAGTCTGCTTTTCCTGCACTAAAATTTGACTCAAATTCTGAAATGGAAGACTTTAAGATCTCAATAATTCTAATGTTAAAATTCAAAGCAGAAATGTGCATCTTCCAGATACTCTCGTAACAGATTCTGTATAAAAGAAGTCAAGAGCAAGATGTGTTAAGAGGACTGCTATGCAGTGAATTTTAAGACCATAAAAATACCCCTCACAATAGTTCCTTCTCCCCATTTGCCCAAGATCTAACTTGGACAAGAATGGAGATGCAACCATGAAAACATACATCTAATACACCCAGACTGTTTTAGTTCTGGATTTGTACAGCCCCTAGCACAAAAAAAAACCCCTGTCCTGAAGATTGTTTTAAGCACTTATGCTGAACCAGTAATTAGCAAGAATAATTGCAGTCTGTAAAAATCAAGATCTGTGGACAAGTCCAGGAAGAATCTACAATGCTATAAATCTCAGGGTGTCAGGGTACAGATCTTGACATCATATTGTGTAATAATAGTAACAATGAAGCAAGGTGTTTTATCTATAATTTGATAAAGCATCCCATGCAAAAGTTCTTATGAATATAAATCCAGTGGTGCTAGGTCAGAAGATCCTGCTAGCTCCCATTCTGTCTCTGAACTGGCCAGAAGCAAATGGCCTATGAAAGAGCTTTAAAAAACATGATAAAAATACAGCAATGTTTATCCCGAGCATATTATCCCAGTGTACAGCAACGTATAGCTCAGGGACTTCCCGAGCCCTTGATGGACTTTCCATGGACTGCCTAATCCTTTTTTGAAGCCATTCATACTTCTGACCTCCCCGACATCCTGTGGTGACAATTTCTCTGCTTAATTGTATAGCGAATGCATAATACAATGTGAATATTGCAACTAAATGAAGGCTAAAGGGGAAAATGATAAGTCTACAAGCATGATGAAAGAGAGAAGGGGAGGAAATAGTTTGCATGATTAAAGGGGATATGATAAGGAGTGACAGGCTGAAATTATATTCAGCTCAAAGAACGGGAAAAGATCTCTGTTTATCTGGTAGTTATGTATGCTCCCAGTGGATGCATTGATAACTCCAACTTAAACGGGACAGGACAATTCATTTATCTGGGAGCAATACCTAGGGCTATCCTGTTGTGGAAGAACAGTAAACAGTCTGGATATAACAGCTATTTTTCAATCTTAGCATAAGTTTTTCACAAAGTCAAAGACAAGTTTTTAAAGAAGGGAAGTTTTCTAAAGAGAGGTCTGGGACTGAATTCCTGTCTGCTGCCATGGAGGAGGAAGAAAGCTGTTACATTGAACATTGTGGAAAGGTTGCAGGCTCAGAAAGGCTGTCTCTGGCCTTACAGAGAAGAGGTGTGTGGTACAGATTGTTGTGGGATGAGTGATGCCAGTGGTTCTTTGCAAGGCTGCATTCGATGATGTTTTTCTTAATATGTTCGCTTCACTCTGTTGCTCGCTTGGTAAATTTTTGTTATTCAAACTGGCCAAGAGGGAGCTGCATTAGTGCAGAGGGAAATCTGATATGGCTACCACTGTTGTCACCAGAAACATGCACGTGCATATGCACTCACTCACACACACACAAATTTGAAACGTATAAATTCCTTGGGCATCCAGTCTATCAAGTAAGGAGGGGTGGAGAATAAGAAATTTAAGATTACTCCTTATAGAAGAGTTCTTAATTTGTCTCTGGCAAATACCATGTTAAAAAACAAAACCACAAAAGAACCCCAAACAAACAAAAACACAAAAAAACCACCCACCCAAAAATGCCAACAAACCAAGAAAAAAGAACAGACCTCAACGTTTCTAAAATTTCTGTATTAGAGCCAATGAACTCTTGAAATTTTTCACAGCTTCCATATATTCTGAAAACCAGGCCTACCCCACAGATAATACTGGGATCAGATGTTCCCAAAGCATGTCATGATCCTTACAAATGTTTAACCTCATGATCAACTTCACTGACTCTCCTGGATCCCATCTGGGAGATACTTAACAGGTTAAGTCACTCTCAATGTCTGTTCAGCCCATGGCCTCTCTGCAGAGTCTGCCAACAAAATGGGGTCAGTTTGAAATGCTGGGTTTTCTCATGTGAATGCCAGCCCACCAAAATTAGACAGAATTGACCAACTCATTTTGTATCCCATAGGTTGCTGCTTGGTGGCTCTGTCCAAGATTACTGAGCTGGGCTGGATTCAAACTGGCAAGCTATCCTGCTATGCAATGGTTTTCCATTTCACCTTTTCAGGAAAAATTATCTAAAGTGGTTCTGCCTAAATCAGAGCTCACTTCTACCCCTCTCCCCCTTCTCCACCATATTTCAGGTCTGAGCATGACATCTGTCATGACACATGGGAAACATGCAATCTAGAGAACTCATCCATCTTCCTAAGTGAAGGACATCCATATATTTCAACACAGCCTAGGAAAGACTTGCAGCAGAAGAATCCAGTAACCTGGCTTGGCACTCTGCATATTTTATCAATGACAGCACCTCCACTACCTCAGCCAGTGGAAAAACAAACTCTACTTAAGTGGTCTTGAGGGCACTGATATGGGCAGCATTTCTGAGATAGGAGACTACCAATGTGTTTCATTCTTCTGCTTTCCTCCATGCTTCCTGGTACCTCCACAATTGCAGCGATTCACAGTTCTGCATTCACCCACGGAAGGAGGTAAATGTTCATATACTGGGAAAGGTGGGCTCTTCATGCTGCCTTCTTACAGCCATTCTGCACATGCTGTACGCACAGGTCTCAGTGAAGCATGCCTTGAAGCCATGACCTCTACAGCTCTGTGGTCTGCCTCGGTCTCATTCCCCATCTCCCTCTGTGATGCGTGTCCCACATCCAGCTGTAATGCCAAGCCCCTGCTCTTCTGCCCCACTCTGGACTTCATCTCACTTGCTGCTGCTACAGGCTGCGGTTCCAAAGCCATCTCTTCCTCTCTGGTTACACATCAAAGCTCTGGGAGGACAAGGAATGCTTAAAGCCCAGGAGAGATGAAAATGCTAGCATAGTGTATTTTGCTGTTGAACAAATAAGACACATGGGAAAATGTAGCTACGTTCTTTGAAACATTTAGAAGTGTGACTGAGCGTAAAGAATGTCAACCCAGAGCAATCCATGCCAACCTACTTTCAGCTGAACATAAAGATACACAACTTACAGCTCCAGAGAGCAGCTGTGGTGAAAGCCAAGGGAATTCCACCCATTCCTTCTCCTTATACTCAAAACCAGAAAAAATAAGGGGCCTTCCTGTTCAAAACAAACCCTCTCTGGCCAAGACATGAGGAGGACAGGATGATTTAATATCCCACTGGTTGGTGAACTTGGAGGTGTCATTTCTTCACAAGGGGCCACAATTTGAAGTTCTTGCGAAGCTCTTAAGATTCTGTGGCTGTTGCCATTTGGACAGAAGCACAAACTATTTATGTAACACACACTCCAGGCTTGCATCCAAAATGTTGGCCTTTGATCAGAAAAATACATTATCTAAAGCCAACCTTGCAAACACCATCAAGAGTGCCAGAGTGGCCAGATGGTGCTCAGGTACCACTGCAGCCCCCTGGACCAATTCCCTTGCAAACACTGGCAACTGTGATGGGCAAGGATGTACCCTCCCTCTCCATCACTCCCTTCATAAATCCAGCAAGGTGTGCCAGCTTTCCTCAGCAGCATTAGGCACTTCTGCAGCTCCCCACTGCTCCTCTCACAGGCAAGACAGACCTGCTAGTGAGACCACACAGTGCCAAATATTGCTACATCTTCCAAACTGCTTCCTTCTTAAGCACTGGCAAAGGTGCTATGACAGCAATGTGCTTCTTCTTACCCTTTCCATTGTGAGCACAGGCAGTGATGCCAACGTACCGAAATTGTGCCAGGCATTGATTACAGACCCTTTGTAATAATCCCCTCTTGCAGGAAATGGCAGGAAGACCCAAGTGTCCAGATAGTGCTCTAATAACCTTCCCTTGCCCTTTATGGCTCACAAACATTGGCAAGGATACCAAGCTGCCCAGAGTAACCTTACAAATCTTTGAGGGACTCCCTAAGCAGAGGAAAAATAGTAACTTGGTACTTCTGGCAGTTAATTTCTCTTACTCATATGTAATTCACAGCTATCTTCAAGTTTACAAGCAACCACTTTTACAATAACTACCACCTCTCCTGTCTCCACCACCAGCAGACCTGTCCTAAGGAGAACCCAAAATGTACACACACAGTATCCCTAAATGCTGTGATACACATCAATGCTGCTAAATTGAGCTTCTTCATCTGCCGTTTTACAACGATGAGTTTCAGTGGCACAGTGCACCCTCTACCAGGGTGTCAATTGCAAATGTCCAGTATAGGTTGACCCTGAGAACTTGGAACACATATAAGGAAGGAAAAAGAAATCATGCCCTAAGTGATGTCTTAGAGAGCTTATGCTAATTTAAAACTTAGGCCGTTCCCACCCTCTCCTACCATTGCTGTATATTCTCTATGGGCCCACAAACCAAAATCGAGCATTGGTAGACTAAGAGTAGAGCAACAGATTTCTTCTAATGATATCACTTCAAAAGCATTGTCCCTGTTTTCCTTCAGAGACACTACTTGGCCTCTTTGGCCAGCTACAAACCTATGACGCTTCCGCTTGTAAAGGCAAACGTTGACAGAAGATGAAAGGCTGCTTCTGTGCTCTAAATGCCTCATACTTTGATTAAAAATGTTTTTGTCAATTAGAGATTGATTTTTGCTGTTCATTAAAGTGATGGATGTCCGTGCTGACGGAGGTGATATTTTACCCTGCGGTGGCCTGCTGTATAGATGGGTAGGAGAAGCCAGAGGCTCCAGTTTGCTAGGATGGAGCTGATGATCATCACTGGGATAAAATGGGCCAGTCAGAGGATGGAGAAATGAGTGCCACAGTCCTCAGGGAGAAGCAGAGGGAAGCTTTCATGGCAGAGTTTTGCAGAGTCCTTACCACTTATTCTTTCTGAAAGCACAGTGGATTCTGAAGCTAGATTTTAAGAAGAGGTGGGAATGCGTGGTTTGGTTTTTTTATTTTTTTTTTGAGGACTGTGCAATAGGAATAAAGTTATGGGTTGCACAGATGCCACAACCTGGTAAGTTTTTACATGCAGGCCATGAAAAATTCCACCCTCACCACCCCAGCCCCTCCCCCACGCTGAGCTCCTCCAGAAACTCACATTGAGTGTTGCCCTGACACTGCCATCAAAAGGTCATTCTCTGAGAGGAAGGAAGGGCTGTCCTTAAGCTGTTTGGGGTAGAATCCATGAGAAAATTCAAGAGCTTCAAATGCATAATCAAGGGCAGCAACACAGCTTTCCAAAAATTACCTTACCTTCACCATTCACTTTCTGCAGGGCAGGGGCTACACATTACTTGCATTGCTACCAACAAGGGCAAAACAAGTTGTTATTAGGAACCTCAGTATTTCTCAACGCTGTACCCATCTTGCTTTTGGCATTAGTAGTCTGAGATATGTGGAGGAGGAAAATCAGGACTTGCTGCACCAGTGGCCCTACATGAAATAAAAGAGGAGTCGGACCATCTACTGGAAGCAGCAGAGCACACACAAATATGACATCTCCCTGCGGCTGGATCTCCCCAGAACTACCAATATCTATAGAAAAGAGTTTGGGCATCCACACATCTTCTGAACTAAGATACAGGCCCCTGACAACCAAGCCAGTTTTTACAAATTTTTGCACCCTACTGCACAGCCATCTGCACTTTTGCAAGCACAGAAAGAGAAAGAAATGTTACTCTACTTTGCCCGAGAGGAGAATCCTGATGTAGCAGGAATTCAAGGGCACAATTCAGTGGTCTGACAACAGTCCCTATATAAAATGTCACAGAGTCTTCAAGAAACCCATGTAGTCCTAGCAGATTCATTAGACCTTACAGCAGCTTCAGTCTTTGGTGGTGCAATAGCAGGAGAATTCAGGTGTACAAAATGGGATCACTGTGATTATGTTCAAAGGGCTGAATGCAGTAACATGAAAACGTTTAGGGATGTGGTTTAGCAGTGGACATGTTGAGTAGGGTTATTGATTGGACTCAGTGACCTTGAAGATCTTTTCCAAACTAGATGAATCCATGATTCTATGAAAAGGCATCTTTCACTCTGTGCTGTCCCCCTTCACATCTGCTGTCCCCCTGAACCCCTCCTTCACGCTGTCATGCTGTCCCTCTCTCTTCAGAAGGGACATGGGGCAGCCGCTCAGCACTCACCAATGCACAACTAAGGGTTGAAAAACAGCTCTACAAAAATTAATCTGCCCACTTTTGCCATTGAAAACTGTCATCTGTAGGTCCCCTATCTCCCTCGAGTTCCAGTTTTAGATATAAACTATCTGTGTGTGCTATAAAAACAGACGCACACACATATATTTATATGCTGATGAGATCGTTAAATTTATCAGCTTTCCAATTCATTTGAGGTTCGTTGTGGAGCTACAGTGCTGCTCCTTTCATCTGGAAATGGAAAGGAAACAGCCTTTACCCCTTTCTCGAAATTAAAGCGAAATGGGTACCACTTTATTTTAAGTGCCCATTAACTAAAGCGTAACTGAAACCAAGTTACAATGGGTGCCTCAGGGGAATGTACATAGGAGAGACACACACACACACACCAGCAGCAAATGGCATCAGGACTTGTGGAATAAACATCAAAGCACTTCATAGTGCAGTGATAGTTAAAAGCCTATTTTACACCCAGAAATGGGGAGAGATGCAGGTCCAAGAGCTCTCCAGTCCCTTTGAAAGACTCATTTAAGTCTTATTAAAATATTACCTGCCTTTTTTTTTTTTTTTTTTTTTTTCCTTTTACTGGATTTAAACTCTTAATTCGTCTTCTGTAATTTTTTTCGGCACTTGGCTATTGTGAGGGGGAAAAAGACTCAATACTGTTAGTAAAAGGATCTAATTGGTAACTTCTTTTCATCTCAGAAGCCCCCTCTCCCTCCTCCTCCTCTCATTCCTTACAGGTTGGGTCACTGCAGCTTTCTTAATCTTTGGAGATTATTCTTCTGTGGTTTGATGAGACTTCACTAGACTTAAATCTTTTCATTTCACCTCATTTAAATATTTTGGCCAATTGCTGAAGTTAATGATGATGAATAGGATTAAGATTAAAGGCTTAAAAGGGTTAGGAGGAGGAAAAAATATATTTCATTTCCAACAACGCATACAGAAGTCCCCTTTACTCTGTGTTGCATTCTCCCTCTGTTCCGGGCTATAGCTCATAGCTCTTGGCTGGTCTCTGATGCAGCCACATCTGTCTGTCTTTCTGCATCCTCCCCCTTTGGAACAGAGTTCAGCAGAAAAAAAAATGGAACCTTTGCACTCTCTTAGCCTGTGCTCTCACTTGCTCTCCATGCAGTCTGCCCCTGCTTGTGCTCCTGTGCTTCCCTGACTTATTCTAAGCCCACATATCTGAGTATAACCTTTCAAAGATGTCATTCTAAAAAAGAGTGCACGTTTATACAGTCAAAATTATCCTCATCATTTTCACAGTGATTTAGAAGACAACAAGCCTGAAACTGCTGTCTGTGCACAGTACAACCCTTTCCAGAAGAAAGAAATCTTCCCCTTTTTTCTTCTTTCACTCCTTTCCATCCACTGATTTTCTCTAGCAGAAAGCTGAAAAACCATCCTCACAGCCTTTGAAGCCACAGAAATCAGATCAAACTGGAAATCTAGCTGCAACTAAATAATTCCTATTTCCATGTCATTCTCTTTCTTAAAGAAGTAAATATAATTTCAGAGAAATTGCAATGTTAGGAGGTCTTAGGTTGCGTTTGACAGACTTGAATTCTGGTTTCTGTTTCAAAATCAGTGGAGGAGAGACCTCATGGAGTGGGTGAGTTGGAAGGATAATACTAGTTGCCAAATGCAACCAGTCAATTCATTCTCAAACTCAGCTTTGCAAGGTAAATTGTGAGCTGGTGGTACTATAAACGGACAAACCTCTCCTCTTCTATATCTGAAGCAGCATGGATAAGCTGAGTGAGATGGCAGCAGTCAGTTCCTGGTGCAGCACAAGACAAGGTCAGCTTGCTGGTGCCACACAAGACCCCCACTCTGAGAGGGCCTTCTTACCTAGACACGTATCTTCAGTCCTCAATGTTGCAAAAATCAGATCTTCTCAAACACAAACTTTTTTAATAGGTATGGGGGAGGGCAAATACATTTTCTAGACTTCAGTGAGAAAGCTGCATGAAAGGGAACAACATTTATAAATGCTAAGGATTAAAAATGGCTTACGGTGAGGAAGCAAGTGAGCTATGGGTCTGCTGCAGATTTCTGTCATATTGAACAAACTGTACTAAAGCTCTAACGTTAAATATTTATAACTATATTTACCGGAGTTCATGTTAGACTTGGTTGGGACAGAGTTTGCATTACGGCACTGAGGTCCTTTAACGAAGAAGAAATGTGTACAGTGCTGAGTCAGTCAGGGCTCAATAAAAGATGAGCAAGGAGGGCGTGAGAGCTGAATGGAAGAAGCTGAAAGATCATTCAGTGTTGCCTTAGGCAAAACACCAGCAAGTCCACAAGAGAAGCAGCTCCTCTAACAAGAATCTAAGAATCAAGTATGACTGATACCAAACTTGAAGGGCAAAGGCTAATGGGATGTAAACATAGACAAGAACAAGGATTTGTCACTCCAGACTGAGGGAAATACATCAATGAGCAGGCCTAGTTAAGATCATTCTTGTACGACACCCTTATTAACTCTGTGCTTTGGACAGAGTGAGTAGAAGGCCTGGAGGTGAAGCCCCACGAGTGTTTGCATTTCCGGGGAATGCTGCATTAGCAATGGAAGGATGCAGCTTGTCTTCTGGAGGACAGCCCAAGTAGGGGGGACATTTAAGGGAGAAGTGACATTTCCTTGTTGCTGAAATGACAGACTTTTTGGAAAATACTAAATACTGCAGGCACTGTATAAGCATCATCCTGGCACAACAGAAAGGAGACTTTCTCAGTAGAGGCTGCTTATCTTAAACATGTCCAGAAACATATTCAGATCCTTATACTTATTAAAAATCTGAGTAGCACCTTCTCTAACTGCAGGGTGGGAAAAAATCCTAGTGTTCAAAATCAACTGTTTTGATTGACACGATGAGCTTGAATCAGAGACTTGCAGAGATAAAAGCAGAAGGTAAAGAATAAAGTGGTTGTTCATTAGCGGACTGCAGAGCAGTCTGATAACTGTGTGGGATTTCACTGATACAAAGAAGTGGGTTTTGAGGGGCATATGGACTAAAGGGTTTGCTACTCCTTAAAACTACTCCTTAAAAGTCCTCTCCACTGCCAAGTGGAGAGGCTGCTGGAAGAACAGCTGTGATGAGCATGGGGAATGTGCAATGGCCCATCACAGCTACATCCGTTTCCAGTGCACATTTTCCATCTTCATTTGCTGCCCTAAGCATTTGTGCAGATTTGCTAAATGGTACACAGATATCATATTCTGTGGTGAAGCAGACAATCTCTTTGCAAAAAGCACTTGGGTTATAAAGGCTCCATCTGAAGTAATGGATGAAAGAATGAAAAATAAAAAGGCAGTTTCCATTTTTTTCTTTTTCAAGAC
>JAAGNO010005358.1:0-16437 GCA_033439905.1 Ceryle rudis | reverse complement strand
TCGCGCCTCGCCGCCACGCGGCACCGGGGCGGATGCCTGCGGCCCGTGGGGTTGGCGGTGGGGGCGGTGCGCTGCCGCGGTGGCAGGTGGCGGCGGCGGCCGGTAACGGGGTGTCTCGGTGGAGGGGAGCTGGGCTCACGCCTGCCGACCTCGGAGCGGGGCTGCGCCTTTCGCGGGCCGCGGAGGAGAAACTGCGCGGGAGTTCCGCCTAGACGTCGGCGCGAGGGAGCGCGGTTTATGCTGCTGGTCGATGGAGCCGGGGAGGAAGCCGTGAGACGAGGGGTGCCCGCGTAGTGTGCGAAGACCGCGCCACCGGAGTAACTGCGGTTGCGGCGCTGTAGTCATGAGCAGGTGGCTGAGTGTTTTGGCGGCGGGTTGTGTTTGCCCTGACAGTAATTTCTGTGAAAGTCCCTCTGTAAATGCTTTTAGAGCAGGCTGCTGCAGTGTCGCTGACGGGCAGAAGGTGTCTGTGTCTGTGCGTCTGTCTGTGGGTGCGCTCCCCCAGCTGCCACGGGCACCGAGGAGCTTCGCGACGTACTTCATTTTAAAGAGAGGCGTTGCGTTGTACCCCTATAAACTGAGACTCCGCGTCCTGCCCCGTTTCAGTAGCGCTGTAGGCATGGCACATGGTGGTTATTTGTTGTGCTCCACAAATATATCTTCCCCGCGGCAGAAATGCAGCAGCGGAAAGGAGACGTTTATGTTGGATGCGTGTAGTGGTCAGAACACAGTCTGCAGTATTTTAATTTGAAGACTTTGCAACTGTTTGAATGTAGAACTTTGTGGGATTGTGCACGTTGTTGTGGCGTGAGTGCTTCCTGTTGTGTTACTTGAGAGCTGCTTCATGCTTCGAGATGTGTGGTTCGTGTTCCGATTTCAGAATCACATTTACTGTTAAATAATGAAAAAGTGTGTTTGAATTGCATACGAAAATGACATCATTGCATTGTGTTTTTAACCCCCTCCTATAACATGATGGTAATACCTTGTTTCATGCGTTTGTGGTCTCAGAGTGATGACACTTCAGCTGGTGTTCTGTTGTCTTTTATGTAGAAAATTTCACAGTTTTGAAACTGTATTCTCTTATTTCTTAAAATCTTGTAAACATCACGTCCTGCCAAAATCTTGCTGTTAGTTAAGTATGGAAAGAAATGTGTAATCATCTGCCTTATTGCTGGGATGCTTCCAGTTCAGATAGTTAAATAAATTGGTTCAACAGTAAAGAAACCATATGTAATTTTCTAGAGTCCTTTCAGATCACTTTTGACTAGCAGAAGGAGGTTTATTGTTTGTGGGTTGTTTTGTTTTGGGTTTTTTTTTTTTTCTTTTTCTTTCTTTCTTTTCTTCCTGTGAAGTAAGGGGCAGGATCTGTATGTCTCCCTTTTTATCTCCGAGTTCTTCTTTAGGTGCATCATTGTAGCAACATACTTCCTGATGTACCTACCATGCTCTGTTATTAAAATGTGACGTACAGTTTTATCTTTTGAAGAGAAGGAAACTTTCACTGCATTCAGAAGCTGTTTTGATACTCCAGGTGATAGGGAGCTATGCCTTGTGTCAGCACTGGAAGTAGAAACTGACTGCTGTTTTTTTTTTCTCTTGCAGGTTTGCAGGAACCTTATGCTAATAAATAAAATAACAAGAGAAAAAATGACATTAAGGAAAGGTATGTGTGTCTAATTTTTGTAAAATCTCCTTTGTATTTTTCTGAGTTTCCTAGTCTTTCTCTGGGTATATTGATAAACATTTTTCTTCTAAATTTTCAGTGAACATTTCCATCCTCATAGTGGCTGTTGTCCTATTTTTGCTAGTTCTGCATCACAACTTCCTAGGCCTCAGTGACTTCTTGAAACGGGAATTGTCAGGTATGTTGGGTTTTATTTTAATTTAATTAAAAAAAAAAAAATATTTTTTTTTAAGATTGGTAGGAATGCTCTGGCCAGACAGAAACCACCGCATTGCTGAAATAATACGGATGATAATAATCATTTGCATAACAAGATGCAGTTTTTGTACTCTTTTATGGCTTGCATAGTAGAAGTGATTGAGGGTGTTGGGAATTTTAGCATGGTGATGATGTCTGTGTTTCATTTGCATAAAACAAGTATGTGATGATGTTTGTATTTCACAGATTCAAATCCACTAGGACTTCAGCCTATAGACTTCATACCTGCAGCTCCCCAGAGGCTGGCAGATGAAAGGAATAATAAGGAGATTTCCGTGGTCATTGCAGCATCAGATGAGAGGCTTGGGGGTGCAATTGCAGCCATGAACAGTATTTACCGTCACACCAGCTCCAACGTGGTTTTTCATATTGTCACTTTGAATGATACCGTGGATCACTTGAGGTGATGATCTTTTCATGTCATTCCCACAGTACTGTAAAACTTAAGTATCTCTGAGAAGAAAAGGAGCTGACTTTCCCTGGAACTGCTCTCTAAACTGTAGTCCTACCTGCTGCTGCTTATTTCAGCTTTCTGGCAGGGCTGTGGTGGGCAGTCCTACAGTCAGTCATTCCTTCTGCTGGCGTTTCAGGGGTGTAATAGAGCCATCTTTTCTAGTGGAGTTATATCCAGCCGGTGGGGTTGGAGTTTGTTGGTAGAGCTGTTGTAAAAGTTAATTCCTCTATTTCACCTAAGCCATTCAAATGCTGGTAACGAAGTTTCTCCATTTTTCTTGATTGTGCTTTGATCCTTTTATTTTACCCGCATCCATTCAGTGATATTTTTGGTGAAGGACCTGTGATAAGAGGACCATTTATTTCTAAGAAAATAGGAAGCATCCTCATCCCTTTCACATGTCACATGCTGATGGTAGGCATGGCCGGGCAGTTGTACAGGACACCACACACATCAGCCATAGATTACATTCTGTATGTATGTTGAATAGAAAAGTGAGAGACCAGAGCAAAATCTGTGTGGCTGTCAATCGGATCTCTTGCTTTTCATTGGATTTTTGTCTCCTTTAACAAGATCTGTGCCTTTCCCCTGTTTGCAGGCTGTGGCTCAGTAGCACTGTGCTGAAAAATTTGAGATACAGAATTGTGGATTTTGACCCTCGTGTCTTAGAAGGGAAAGTACAAGTGGATCCTCAAAAGGCAGACACCTTAAAACCAGTAAGGCTGATGTTGGTTACTTTTTGCAATCACTAGTTTACAACAGTCTATTTTGACAGTGGCTTTTGAACACAGCTAGAGATCAAAATGAAATCTGCTGGCATAGAAGCAATCTTTTATAATAAAATTCCTAAATTTCAGTAAGAATAAATGTCCGGATAGTGAGAGATGAATTGGAATATCTACATATGTATGCCCAGTATTAATTTTTGCTGCTAGCTACAGTAAAACACAGCAGCTTGCATGTCAAGCGTGCCAGCATCTCTGAGATACTACAGATATATATGGAGAAATAAATTCTAATATAAACCAGTTCTAAAGTTATCTTATCAATGCACAAATTTACAGGAAACCAGGAATTGATGGAACCTGATTATTGTAAGTAACTTCTAGGATATTGGTGCCTGTTTTACTTTCTTGATGGAAGCTGTCTCGGACATCAGTGCCACAGATAAGCACCGGAAGTATCAGTTTCACATTTATTTGGGCAATTATTCATTTAATTCTTCATTTCTCTTGTTTCATTGTTTTCACAGTTAACCTTTGCAAGATTCTACTTGCCCAGTTTGATACCTCATGCAGAGAAGGCCATCTATGTGGATGATGATGTAATAGTGCAAGGTATGGAGTCTTAGCCATTTGCCACTGGCATTGTGCTGAGGTCAGCATGCCATCTCTTACAGCAACCAAACACTTCTACTTCAAGGAAAGATAGGAAAAATTTGTAAATATGAATGAGTTGTATTAAATTGAGTGGAGTTATCTGCTGTAGCAATGGACTGAACAAAAAGTCATTAGGTGCTTAATCAGGTTCACTTTTAATTTTTCTGGGCTTACTTCCCTTTTCCAGATGATATTCTTGAACTTTACAACACTCCATTGAAACCTGGACATGCAGCTGCATTTTCAGATGATTGTGACTCAACCACTAATAAAGTTGCTGTCCGTGGAGCGGGCAATCAGGTTAGGTTTCTTCTGATTTGGTGGTAACAATACTATGGATTCCAGGCTTTGGAAACAGGCACTTGGTTTTAATATTCTTGCATGCTGGCTTCCAGGTGCAGAACCCAAAGGTGTGACTGTCCCTATCCAAATCAATTTGCTTTGATGATTTTGCTACAAGCGACACCCGCAGTTTCTGTTTAGGCATGGTAAAAGCACTTCAAGCTTTTGTTGTGCTTTACAGTGAAAGCAGTTCCCAGTGTGGAACAGCAGGAAGTCTTAGAACATCAAAGGGAGAATTTTTCATTTGTAAGTGTAAAAGAAGTACTTTTTCTGGGAGTAGTACCATATTAATAATACGGTGTTATTAAGACCATACAGCATTCCTTAAAATATGTCCTTTACATAATCATATATTTAAAATGCTAGGCCTCTTAAGCTTTCTTTTTCTCGTTTTAAAGGAAGGGGTATTTGCTTTACAACTTCAAGTTATGCTTGTCTATTGGGAATTGTGCAAAATTTTTCTTTTAAATAGTAATT
Organism: Ceryle rudis; assembly: GCA_033439905.1. Classification (NCBI taxonomy): domain Eukaryota; kingdom Metazoa; phylum Chordata; class Aves; order Coraciiformes; family Cerylidae; genus Ceryle; species Ceryle rudis. The sequence goes on along the minus strand of JAAGNO010005358.1, from coordinate 11,840 downwards.
TGACCATATTTATAAGCTAATTTCTACTTTTTTTTTTTTTTCCCCCTCCTCTTTCTTCTCCAGTATAATTACATTGGGTTTCTAGATTACAAAAAAGAAACCATCCGAAAGCTTGCCATGAAAGCCAACACGTGCTCGTTCAATCCAGGAGTTTTTGTTGCCAATTTGACAGAATGGAAATTACAGAACATCACTAAGCAGTTGGAGAAATGGATGGCACTTAATGTAGTGTAAGTAGTCCCAAGATGGTTGGGGATTGGGTTATGGTGGTGGCATTTGACTGTTAAATGAAGGGCTGTGTATGTATCTGTGGATTCCTGTCATGCAGCTGCAAGTGAAAACTCCACAGATTTAGGGCCACACAAGTATCCTTTTCCAACTTTGCCTTCTCTTCCAGAGAGGAACTTTACAGTAAGACCCTGGCTGGCAGCATCACGACACCTCCACTGCTAATTGTATTTTACAAGCAACATTCCAGTATTGATCCCATGTGGAACGTTCGGCATCTTGGTATGTATGAAGCATTTATGGCACTGCTCCTGCAATATGTTTTTCCAGGTCTGTAGCTGGATACCTAGCTGATGATACAGCAAATGGATCTTCCCCTATTTTATGCCTTGCTCAATACCTAAGAAACACTGCAGACAGATCAAAGTGGCATTCAGTTGCACCCGATTACATTTTTCATTTTGCTCTGATTTCTGCCTCCTATATTGCCTCCTTTCTCCATAAATGACAGATTTCCTTTGTTAAAATCCTTTGTTTTGAAGTTAAAATGTTGCATTTTAGTTGCATTTTCTGCTGCCTTTATTTCAGGTACTAATGCTTCTTTTTCAATAAAAGGGTCTAGTGCTGGAAAGAGGTACTCTCCCCAGTTTGTGAAAGCTGCCAAGCTGCTCCATTGGAATGGACACTTCAAACCATGGGGAAGAACAGCTTCATATGCTGAAGTCTGGGAGAAGTGGTATGTCCCTGACCCTACAGGCAAGTTCAGCCTGATCCGCAGACATTCAGAAGCCTATGAGGCAAAGTAGAGTCAATTTTAATAACTGATGGCATTTTCTCAGGAAACTTCTGGAGCCAAGCAGAACTTTTTTTAATTATTATTAGCCAACTTGTATTACAGAGCAGTTCTCGCCTTCTGGAGAACAGGGTGATGCACTTACTCAGATGCAGTTCTGAAATGCACAGTTCCAAAGGAGACTCATTTCAACTATGTAAAAGGAGATGCTAGTCCAGCACTAGAGAAAGAAAGGGAGGATCTCCACAAACTAGCACTTCTGTTAGTTCCTTTCTGTCTGTTGTGCATTCTTCTGCTCTTTACTACAAGTCTTGAGGAGAATCATTTTGTCAGCTACAGAAATAAACAGTTTCTAAGAACAAGATACAATTCAGCTGGTGCTTGCACCATGGATATCTTGCACGGCCGTGTACTGTAATGAAGAGCTGCTTGGGTTTTTTTATTTGTTTTATCCTGTGAAATAGTTTCTTCAACAACCCCTTATTGCATGAAATCTCAACTGTTTCTGGGTTAGTCTTTCTTGCAGAATTCTGCAAAGTTGAATCTTGGTTTTTTTGGGTTTTTTTTTTTTTTTGAAAGATGAATATTTCAAGTATTATTTCACTATGCAAAGTGGATTTAATTCCCAGTGAACACTAAAACTTTTTTTGTAGTGATGGAAAAATCTTTGTTCAAAAATAAAAGTGAATTTTAACATACTGACTCGAATCTCATGTAAATGGCAATCTGATTCTAATCTTAATCTGATACATGAAGTGCATTTCCTTTAAATACAGTAGCAAGTGATTTGAAGCAACAGTCAATTGATCTGATCTTTGTGAAAGCAATCTCATTCTGGAATTATGCAAAAAGTTTATTTTGGGGATCAGGCTGTATGAATTACAGATTGTTATTGTTAAGCTCCTCGTAGTTCTGAAGTGAACATGGCTCTGCTAATAGAAGCTTTTCCCAGTGTGCCTTTCCCAGTCCAGCCCTTTAAACTCATCAAGTGAGATTCCTGTGCCTTCCTGCAGCTGGCTACACATTGCCTTTTCTACAGGTAAGTTGTGGTTTTCTTTATAGTCGCAGTGTTAAGCTATTGTGCAAACTAGTTAATTTAATACAGGTTTGAACACAAGTTGTCACTTCTGTTCAGTACTACTGCTTGTGAACAGCCCTCAGTAACATGATTAGACAAAAGGCTTTGGGTTAGTGCAGTGATGGTCTGAGGGTTGTTTTGTCTGAGATACAGGGCAGCAGAGCACTACTGGACTTGTTCATGTGTATAAGGTTTTAGTACTGCTTTATACTTTAAAAGGATTTCCAACTGCTTGATCCATTGCAGTCATTGCCTGAGTTCTGTTTCTGTTGTGGATGCTGCTTGGTGGCATGTTGTCTGTTGTTTCTTTTTCCTGAGTTTTGAACCATTCTTTAAGTGGCTAGGGGCAATGAACTAAGTTCAATTCCTAAACTTTGCAAGATTGTACTAGATCAGAGAACACAACTTAATTCTGATGAGCAGACTGCGTTTTAGCAGGCTTAAACTGCACCTGTCTGCACTTGATGCTTTTTTACGCTGCCTACAACTGTGCTTCAACATCCATTTAGTGAAAGCACAGCTATCTGTTGAAGAAAAAAACCCTGAAACCAGATCTCCAGGTTACTAGGAAGAAAACAGATGCATAGGAGGAAGATGCTTGGTGTCGGGTGTTTATATGCTTACATTTGTGGAGCAGCTGCAGGGCTTCTTCGTAATTTCCCAGCTCTGCTATAGGCTGAGCACAGGGTAATGTTTTGTTTCAGTTAGCAAGTGGTGTCATCAGGAAACATGTCTTTTATTCAGGAGCACTCTAAGCTTGTTCCCCAGTGAAGACTGATTACTAATATCACAATCTGATTTAACCTTTCTTAGTGAAGTTCCTGAATGTAAAAAGTAGTGCTTAGATAAAATACCTTTTGTCTAGCTGAAGTAAGTAGCATTTTCTAGCCAACCTTCACATGTGAAAGTTCTACATGTTTTGCAAAAGTATACTGAAGAGTTACTGACTTACATCATGCTTTAGGGGTACTGTCTCTGTAATACTCTCAGAAAAACAAATTTTATGAAGGGAGGATGAAACTTGCCTTAAAATTGAGTTGCTTGAACATGACTAGAATTAAACACTTAAGAGTGTTTTCCACAGAAAAAGACAAAGGGTTTGTCCATTAGAAACATCTTTTTATGAGGTGAAGAGACTAACTTGGACTATTAGCAATTCTTTTTAAATAAGCTTTAATACACGAAATAAAACTGAATACAGTCAAGTTTCCTAGACTTGTATAAAATCTGGAACAATCAAGGAAGATACACTAATAAGTACATCATCTGACACAGCACTAACTGTGATTCTTTGCAGCAGCTCTGGTATGCAGCGTTCTTCTGACTTCAGCCCCAACACATGCCTTCCTGACTGTTCTGAAAGCTAGTAATAAGAGTCTCCAAATGGTGTCTTCACACAATTCATTACACATAGTCTGTATTAAAATCGTAGGCATCATCTTCATCTGCTGTCTTATCCAAGCTGAATGACAATGAATTGGAATTTTTGTTTTCTGAGAAAAGAAAATCACGTTAATGACACTTATAGAAGTGGCTACAGTGCTAGAGACTATCCTTCAAGACAGGATTTTTAATACTGACCTGCTATCTGCTTTTCTGAATTTGTAGAACTTGTTTGTTGTTTTCCAAGCTTTGCTTTCCTCATGACCTGAACTTTGCGTTCCTATAAGTCAGAGAGGTCAGACATCACTAACCAAGTCTCCCATACAAATGAAATGTAGCAGAGACCAATCCCATGTGGATGTCCCTCTGTATAGCTGATCGGGAACACACTGCCTTAGAACAATGTTGTTTCCTTAATTAAGCAATTGTTTCCTTAATTAAGCAAAAAGACCAACCCTTATATCCAGGAGAAAGGCTTTTTGATAGCTCTTGGTGGCTCCCCAGTGCCTACACATTCTCAGTTTGCAGCAGGATAATGACTGGGTACTTGGTGTTAGGATCTAATCAGGTAGAGTAAGCCTAATGAAACCCTGATTTACCTCTGTGACATCCATTTCTTCTTCTTCCACATCATCTTGATCATCATCACTTTCTGTGAAATCCTCCTCTTCCTCACCTTCCGTGCTTTTTTCCATGTTTCCCCACTCTGATGCTTTCTCCATCACTTTATTTTCCTCTATTATCCCATTTGTCATACCAGCTGACTGGAAAATGATGCTGCTTGCTGGACTGGGGTATTTTAAAGCTGGGAAAAACATAGGAAGTGTTTGTTAAGTCACTGTTAGCAGCAGATGTAATGCCTATCCCCTAAGAGGACAGACATTTTAGGTCAGGGCTAGAAAAAGACAGTCTCGCCCCCTCCCTTCCACAAGACTCTCATGTAAGCAGAACAAAGGGCAATTCTTTAAGAATAGTTTTCCTGAGGCATCTAAGCTGAAAGACTTGGTTTTGAGTATAGAGTGTACCGAGTGAAATGTATTTTGTTGGCCTAATTAACCAGCGTTTATGTGCTCTTTGATGGTCTTTTCCCCTATTTCTCATTTAGAGGTGTTAGGTCAGATGAGCAGAGACTAAGAACTAGCAGGGGTGGTCTGTGTTAAGGCTGCACACAGATGCACTGTGCTGCTGCACCAGAATCCATTTCTTTCTTTATAAAGCTACATTCATAATTTCCCATTAAAACTACTACTACTGCTCTTAATAGTAGCAGTGTGTTACAGTAACAGTCCTACCTTGTACAGTGGTGTTGTTTCCTTCTTCTAGGGTCTTCAAGTTAAAGCCCTCCTGCATTTTAGCTGCTTTGTCATCTGTAAGATATGGTGGTGGTCTCTGGGATTCTGGTGGTTGCGAGTGGTAGCTTATTTTAGCTCTGGGAAAAGAAAGTATCAGCATTAAAACCCAATCAAAGATAACACAGTCAAATCACTGTGTTTAAAAATAACACTAGAGCACAAACCGCTCAAACTCATCAACCTCACTGCTCATTTATTATTATCTGTTTAACAGCAGTTAAATAGCTATTTAAATCTGCCTGTGAAGTTGTCAATAACAGTATTAAGTTGGATAGCCCACTCCTGAGAGGAAAAAGCAATGGTGTACTTTGTCACCACAAATCATGCCTTTAAGAACATGAGTTGTAAAAGCAGCTGAACCACATGAACAAGGGAAATAGTCACAGTCAATAACTGATTCCGAGTTACATTTATTTCCACCCTCAGAGTACAGGAACCAGTATAAATTTCCACAGGAAAATTTGCCATATCCTTTCCTGTTTGTAGAAAAGGACTACATGGACTTGGTATTTGGGAGGAAGACAAATTTCCTTAACAGAGCAGAAGTCAGCAGCTGGCTATGGAGTAACATGCAACATGCTTTGACTTTTCCCACGTATCCTTCACTACTTTAGAAAGGATGCTGGTCTCTAACTGTGTTAGCCAATCAAGCTCTCTTTACTACAGTAAGATGTGAGGAAGACAGACAATAAAAAAAAAAAAAAAAAAAAGAAAAAGCAGCCTTTCCTTTCTAGGTACTCTGCAGGACTCTGAGCTTCTGCTGTGCTGAATTAACATCATGAAAAAGGTGAGCAGCATAAAGCAAAATTCATAGCATACGTACCCTGTCCAGTCACAAAGTAGTACTTTAGCTATGTTATCTATGTTGGGAACACCTCCTTTTTTTAGCATACCCCTCTTCTGAGCAAGTAAAGTTAAAAACTCTTCAGTGTTCCTGAAATCTGGGATACAATAGCGCATCATTACCTAGTGCAAAAGAAAATGGGGCATTCAGAGATACACTCTTCTCTTAGTTTTAGGAATAAAAGCGAAAATCAAATTGAGTTACAATGAGGACAAACAAGTATATGAAGAGCTGTTTTTCTCTTGCATGTGGGAGTAAACATTGCAAAGCAAAATACCTACTTCATCAACCATCCACCCATACTAGTGGGTGGGTAGAGAGCACACAGGTTTGTGAAAACAGTTACCACAGAACTGAATGTGAATTAAGCGTAGGTTAGTCTACTTGAAACTAGAGTGAAATCAGAGTTGGATCTGAGGTCTTCAGTGTAATAATAGGAAGCAGTCAGAATATCTTCATTTTTCACTCTGTGATACTGTGATGAGAGTTTAAAAGCAGGGTTTTCTTAAAAATCAGGGAGGTTATTGGGAAAACAGACTGTGGCTGACAGGATAGCAGCATGCTGTTTCTGTCTTGCGTTTATAAGGATGAAAGATCACACTCAGTGTTGGATATGCTAGCCAAAGTTGGCCACTCAGTATGGCACGAGGAAAGCAAAAGCTACCAGAATTAGCTGAAGTGAAATGAACTTTTGTTACTGGCCAAAGAACCTACAGTGAAATCAAATGCAGTGAGAGATTTGGAAAAAGACAGAGCTCACCTGCTGTTTACTGCAGTAATTTAAAATGGCATTGGCTCCTTCAAGCACCTCTGCTGAGCCTGATTCTTCAGTGTCTATGATACTTCTCAAGGCCAGAGCCAGGGCACTGTTGGAAGGATCTGCTATTATACTTGGACTGTCCAACATCTTTGTCTGTTTATCGATGTGCACAATTTGCATGGACCTGTTCAGAAAGAAAAGCAGTGTGAGTAGATAAAGGTAATAACCAGCAAAGAATGGGTAGTGGTGACACAAATGCACAACACAAACTTCAGTGTTAGACTGAATGAACTTCATACAGAGTCAGTTTCAGTGCTTTCTCATCATATGCTTTGTGTGGGACAGAACTCCAAACGTACAAGAAGAGCAAGTGTATACACTGTATTCTCTTTAAACACTGTGTTCTCTGCGACAGCTTGCATCACACAGATCAGAATCATTCATCCTAGCAAACTGAAATGTGCTTTTAAAACTGCACCCAGGGACATGCTTTGGTCCTAATGGATGGAAATTGTACACAAACAAACTCAAGGTAATCAGAACACGGTAACAAACAGCAAAATGGACAGCTTTTATCAGATTCAGCTTACTTGGTAACACCCCTTGTTAGGCCAACATTGCAAGCACGAACTCCTTTCAGACTGTTGATTATGCTGCTCTTTCCCACATTAGGGAAACCTTAACAAAACAACAGAAATCCTTGTAAATTAAATGAGAAAATTCAGCCTATATAACACTAACCAAAACTGATTCTTCCAGCTGTCTTTGGTAAAGCACATCTTCAGTGTGAGATCAGAGTTGGATCTGAAGTCTTCACTAGAGAAGTAAGACAAAGTCTGTGTCCTCATTTCTCACACTGATGATAACAACCCTGAACATACTACCACAAATCCTATTGGGTAGGAAAAAGGCAGTGAGAGCTGCACAGCACATAATCCGCTTCTCTTGTCTCCCTGAGCTGGTGAATCAGCTGAGGCCTCACAATGTGCCTTCCACAGGTCACATATGCTACATGCCTATAAGCACAACATATTGACTGCTGTCAAATGAAGTACAACAGTCTTAGGTGGAAGTAAGAATGATTAGAAAGCCCATTAGCAATTTATGTGTTAGTTGCCAGTTTGTAATACAGGATACCAAAGCTTTATGGGAAAGGAATGAAATTCTTCCTGTTTCCAAACACTTACCTACTACCCCAACCTGAATGGGTTTGTTTCGAGTCCTACCATGCTCCTGGAGAAGTTTCAAAAGGCATTTGCTTCCAAAATATTCAGTGGTTCTTGATAAATCAACATGTGCTGGTCTTTTTGTGAACTGTTCCTGCTACAGGATTCAAAGGCAAAAAAAACCCAACATGATCAGGAGCTATTTAGGAAGATATATGCTTACATTTATTTATCTTTACTTTTATGCTATCATTTATTTATCTCCCGTGTGACCATAAAATAACCATGTATGTTCAGATGGTATGTTCAGAATCCTTAAACTTGCAAATTCACTGAAGAGACTTCAATTTTTTTTTAAAAGTATTCCAAAACCTGCTCCCTGTGTTGCAGTTTCTGCATCATTTTCCAGGAGGTTCTATTTCATTATGCTGTTACCAGGGGTGAGATGTGAAGCATTATTTATTAATCCATGGAACACTCAAAAGAGCATCATCTTCAAAGAGTTAAGACTAGGATACAGTGAGGTAACCCCTTTATACTCTTCATGAAATAATGTCAGGTGGTACCTTTATTGATAGCCACAGTCAGGATGAATGCAGTAGTACAGCCTGAACCACTTTACCTACAACAATTCAGTTACAACTGGTGTAACCATCCTGTGTTGAAGATGAAAATGTCATCTTCCTCCCCTCACCATCCTTACAGAAAAACAACAAAAAACCCCCAACAAAACAAAAAAACTTGCTAGTCCAATATCCTAGGCAGAAGTAACAATACCTATTTCAACAGCAAGAATTCCCCCCACTGTACCACAAAACAAAGCGCAAAGGCATAGCCACGAGTCACAGCACTATAATCAAACCAGGGGAAAAGGAATTTTAAAGAACAAGAATTCCTGTTAGTCAACATGTTTCAACATGTATGACTGCAAACATATGACTTAGTCATGAGATAGCCTGCAGTGTTCTCACCATAGTCTTGTCCTTCATCAGCGTCGCCGATTTAAAAGCAACCGTTGGAAACTCCTTCTTCAAATAATTCAACCATTTCTCCAAGTTCTCCTTTGGCACTAAATCTGGAAAAAAAACGGCACACTCCTTTCACTCCTGTGAATGTCTCTGTGTGGAGGAAATCTAATGTGGAATCAGGAACCAGGCTGTATTTTGTCCATTTAGTATGTTTCTTTATGATAAATAATGTTTGGCTGAAAACTCTAGCATAATCTATTGTGTATGTTCCCCAAAGGCATTTGGTCCTGCAAGTTTTAGTCTCTTGTTTTCTGCCTCAAGCAAGGCATACCACAGTTACAGTTTTGGCCTCTGTATCAGTTTTTCAGTGCTAGGGTCTCATGAGGAGACTTTGTGTGGTACGGAGTAATGTTCTGTGAAGGATTATCCCAACTTTCTTGCAAAGGCTACTCTAAGTTCCTTTTGCTCTTGCTGTCACTCTTGGAATTTTCTTTTTTGCTGCTGGTAACTCAGTAATTTCTAGCCTTTTTAGCTGCTTTCACCTGCTTTTGTGTGGGTTTTTTCATACAGCAATGGAAAAGAGCAAAGTACTTCCCGGAGCCAAATTTCACACCCAACTATTGCATTAATTTGCTGATCCTTAACTCAGCACTGCCTCAGCAGGGACCAGCATCATCACCTCTGCCTACTCACCTACATTCACAAAAACGTTAAAAAATTTATCTCTTTAACTTCTGTCAAATTTGCCTGAGATTGGCCAATGCTTTAAGAAGTTATTGCCAAAGAAAGGGGCTAATGTGCATTTACCTGTCTGCGGTGTTTTCTTAGCAAACTAGACTAAAAGGTCTAGACCCCATCAGTAGGGCAGCGAGCTCAGAGTTGGATCTTATGTCTTCAATGGAATCTCAGATTCCTTTTAAATCTTCTTCACAGCTCACCTACCACAGAACCACACAGCGAGCAAGTAACGCTTCAAGAAAACCTGTGCTTCTTACCGATTTTGTTCAGAACCAACAGTAGCTTTTTGTCGCCTCCAGAGCAAGTTACAGCTTGCTCCAGTTGAGGACACCGGCAGCCCATTGGATCTCTTGCATCTAAAACCTCTAGAACTACATCTGAGGCCTCAATCACCTAGGCGAGCGAAAAGAAAGAAGACTCTCAAATAAGATGCAACAGACCATCTGATAGATGACAACTCTGGAATAGCTGAATTTCACAGAATGATTGGTAAGGTTTTATGAAACTGTTCTTGTTTGAGCTCCTTTCTGCTGAACTACAGACCAGAAAGCTGAAGCAATCTTCATCTTTTTCCTCCAAAGGCAAGAAATTCTTAGACACTAGTACCTGATTGCTACAAGAGCTCTTTGATCACTTGGTAAGTTCTCTGTAAGTACTGACGTTGGCAAGGACTGAAACTAGCCCAAAAAGTCTAATATGTCAAAGTGTTAGATGTCTCAGTGGCTCACACCAGACAAAACTGAAAGTCTCAGTTTCTGTGATAAAATCCTTTACTTCAGTGTTGAAGTTTATCACAAGCAACCTTCATCTCCAGCAGCTGCACAGTGACGCAGAAAAGGAAAATAAGAGGTCTTGTTGCTGACTCTCATAGTTAAAGCATCTCACCTTCTTGAGTTCCCTGCAGAATGACTCCTTTGAATTTTTATCCAGCAGTTTGTTAGTCTTGGCTTTAGATTTGCCAGAGGATTCCTGAATGCAAATAAAAATGAAAGGGAACAATTTAACTGAGAATTAGCGTATTGTACTTTTGGGCAAATACAACGTGGAAATGTACATGTACTGCTTAAGATGATGTAATTTCAGGATGACTTCTATTGCTTCTGTAAGCTTCAGAGAATCAAAATCATACCAGACACCGACCTTTCCCTCTGCTTTTTCCTTGGTTTTGGCTGCATTCTTAGCTTCAAGCTTCCTCCTCTTTTCATGTTCTTTCTGTCTCTGGAGCTTCTGCTTTTGTTTTAGTTCTTCAAGCTGATTTCAAACAAAAACCCAAGCAGGAAAAGAACAAACACACAAACAAAACCCACATTTGAAGGCAGTAAGGAAGACTGTTTTTCCTCCCCTTTTACTTATTTCCTAACAAAGCTTCTGAGATACCTTAGAAGTCTTGTCTGTCCAAGTGATATTTGGAACTTTTTTTGCATCCTGCCCTCAGAAGAATACTGTTGCCTCAAACCCACGGGCAACCTTAGGTAGACCCCAAAGTAACAGCCGTGCAAGAGCCATATTGCAACTGAGAAGGGTGCTGCTCTCAAGTCACATTACCCCACCCTGCAGAGAGCAGACCCTTATCTTCTCTATAATCGCATAATGCCAAGACTTAAGTTTTCGCACTGTAATGGGCCATTTATGTATCTTAGCATCACAGGCCATTTAGACTACATTAGAAATGACACTTCCAACATGTTTGTACACACAATGGTGCCATGAAGGTTAAAAATAAGCTGCTGAATTGTTACATGCCATATAATGCTAAAGATAAATATACTCTTTTTCCAAAGTACACGTTTACTAGCATCATTTACAGTCTACCGTGACCGCACCTCAGGGTGTGCACACACATGCACAAAAAGCTTCCTTGAAGATAGGTATGGTCTCAGTGCTTGTCCTCTTTACCACAAACTGTATTTTACCCTCTGCTTTCTTTGCTCCGCTTCCCGCAGAAGCTCTTCCCTAAATGGTGCAGCACTGGGAACACCGGGATCCTTCTTGGGCTTCTTGCGTCCGCGCTTTTTGGCCTCCTTTCTGACTTTTCGGTGGTGTTCTCTGATCTGAAGACATGAACATTTTCTCAGTCTAAGGAAAGAAAAAAATCCCAAAAGGATGACCTCCCCCCCGCTCCGTGAGGCAGGAGCAGCCCGGAGGCTCTGCAGCCCGCCGGGAACTCACCTTCTTCTGGATCTTGTAGCGCTTGTGGCAGGTCAGCCTCTTGCTGGCTTTCTTCAGCTCTGCAACGCACCGCGCCCGTCAGCGCCAGCTCCTCGCGGCCCGCCCGCCGCTCACAGGCACCCAGGGAAGCGGCCGAGCTCCCACGGCCGTTGTTCCCTTGAGCCCCAGTGCCCGATTACCCGTGGCTACCGCGGTTCACTCGGTACGGGCGGCCGCTCCCCCAGCCCCCCCCCCATCACCCCACCCATTATTATAAAAACCGCCGCCATTATCCTCACCCTCCCAGGGGTCCTCCTAGCCCTAGAACTATCAAACATGGCCCACACCCTAACACAACCAAAACAAAACAACTACCTAAACT
>JAAGNO010005356.1:0-51588 GCA_033439905.1 Ceryle rudis | reverse complement strand
ATGAAAATGACTTGGTTTATATAAGTGCTAATATGTAGGGAGATAAGGACAGCAAGTAAGACTGTTGTGACACTTGAAATGTTGTTAATTTATTAATATCAAGATTCTTCTAAGATGAATTAACACAGGCTGCACCTGTACTTGGAAAAAAGTGGATTGGAGCTGAAATCCATCAGACCTTTTCACTTATGAAAAATCCAACTATATTGTTTTGTTGCCTTTTTTTTTTTTTTTCTCTGAGACTCCTCAGACAACCCTGTGGTGGGATGTATTGATCGCTCTGGAGACTGCAGGGAGACTGGCCTTTGGAGCCAGTGTGCTTGTGTAAACTCACTTCCAACTGGGGAGGGAGGCTGGAAGCAGCAGGTATGATGCTGTTTAACAAGGGCATCGCTGCTAAAGGTGTGGTACACACACGTGGGTAGTGACAGGATGTTGATGGTGACTTTAGAACTACTAAAAGCATTTTTTTATCTTCATTCCCCATGGAACGTGAAAAAAAGTGAGAAATGTGAAGCTTTTCAGCTCAGCAGCTTTTTAATGCATCGTGGGGAATTCTGAGTCTTAAAAGATCAGAATTGCTTTTGAAGAAATCTCTGTAAATCACATTGTTTAGAAATATGTAGGTTGAGCTCTGCTCTGCCAAGGTCATCTTGCTCACAAAAGCAGTCCTTTAATTTTGCCTCAAAGACTGATGGCTTGTGAAGTTAGTACACTGCCATGGACTGGAAACTTATTTGGCAAGGGGGTCAACATTTTCACCCCTATGTAGGTCATGTATTTTCCTGTCAAAGTAGCTATCTTGATCTCCATCCAGTGGAATGGCAGAAAATTGGCTAGTACATCCCAGATGATGTGGGTATGGCAGGTGAGAGGTGTCTGCTGCATTGGTCACCTGCGGTGGGTGCTCAGGGATGTTGCTGATGGGGCACCTTAAGCCAGAGTGAAATTCTGTATTGGTGAGGGGAGTGAGGTCCAGAAGCTGGTCTGGCTGAAAAATGTTGTTTTACTGTCTGGGTTTGTTTTACAGAAACGGCTGATCCAGGTTGCGTACGGTTGTTCAGAAACTTGTGCTGGCACAGCTAGGGCTGAGCTGGAGGCTGGGATGTGTGGGAGCAGGGCTAGCTCTGGTGGCAACCGGGGAATGCTGCTTGAGGGTCCACTTGTGAAACTGTCCCAAGGCATGCTCTCTGCCAGCCCAACTGAGGAAGAGTTCCCAGAGTTGGGATTTCTGACTTAGTTTTATGGGGAGAGTAGATTTGTGCTTCCTGGTGCCCAAGATGGAACCAGGAGTGGGGTGGAGCACCTCCTAAAGCTGTAGTTTGCACTGGTATCTTCATTGCTAGCACAGTTACGGGAAGATGAGTTTGCAGCAACTTTTCTGTGTCTGAATTTGATCTAAATCACTTTAGCTTGCGCCAGAAAATTTATTGGAAGGCATGGGAAGACTTGTCCAAGGAAGTTGAATGAAATAACTTGTACATAAAGAAGTGGCGTGTGTTAGGTGGCTGAGGGTCGTCTTGCCACTGGCCTGCCACAGGGCCTTTTCACACCAATCTCTTACCTCGGATACTGGAGGAATCTATTAGTAAATGATTAACATTCTGTGCTCCTGAAGGTGAGTACATGTCGCCCAGGCAAGCCTTGCACTCTGCTCAGTGTGCCGAGGAGCATCACCGCCCCACAGCACGTTCCTGCGTGTGTTACAGAGACTGCTGGTCTCACTGTCTGCCGGGGTTGAAATGTTCTGGGCTTCACCCGATGCTCGCTTGTGTCAAGTATGGGGGAACTTGTCTTCTTCAAAGAGGGGAAGAGATTGTACCGCTGGCTCGGGAAAGCCTTGCCAATCTTGTCCCTCTGCAGGGGCTGGCTGCCCAGACCTGGTCACCTTGGGTGCCCCACGAGCAGGGCATGTGTTAGCTCAAAAAAATAAATGACTAAAGCAGGTAGGTGAAGACAAAAACAGGTGGAGATGTAGACCAGTGCTGCCAAATACACATAGATGAGAGAGATACGTAGATCAATCGCTTCCTTGGGAAGAAATACTTTCATGCTGGCTGGTTGCCATTCTTGAAGCCTGTTTAGTAAGGTTACATGCTCTGCTTGTGGTATTGAAGACTTAGCTTTAACTGCTCAAATAATACCCAGAGTTCTTGTTCATAGAGCCTAAGGTTACTTCTTCCCCTCCCCCCTCTTTTAAGCTACATGCATAGATAATTGGCTGAACAAACAAGAGACAAAACTGCTCCCAATAGAATAATAACTGCTTTTCACTGCCACTCATCCAGTCAAGTGACATCTGGAAGACTTTCTGGATAGTCACAGGAGGTTTGGTGTGTAATGGGAAGATGCAAAGAAGCCAAGTCCTACAGCTGTCAGTGTTCTCTGTTTTTCATGCTTTTGAATAGGTTCTGCTGGCTTGGTTTGTTCTCAGTTTTTGCTGGTACTTACGGCTTCCACCCCAGCCATGATGTTCTACAGCATAAGTACCCAACACGTTTAAAAAGCAGATGAATTGCTTTCTCAGTCTTATAGAGGTGCTGTGGGGATTAATTAGTTCTGACAAAGTGCTTTCTGGCTGGGATGTCAAGCTGATGTTTCAGGACTAATGGTATTGTTCAGTGAAACTATTTAATTCTCCTCAAATGCCTAATCACTGCTTTAGAAGAATTTACTCCGTGGGCACAAGCTCTATTGATTTAAAGCACGCAATAAACAGTATTGATTTGCAAGAGGCAGTCATTCATAGCTGCTCTGTGCAGAGTTGAGATGTAAGGTGGTCACGTAACTATTTTGAGCTGGAGTGTAAGTGAAACTATTGCAAAAATGACCCTGTGACAACTTGCAAATTTCTCATGGAATTTAAAACTGCCTTGTGCTCAGAACTAGATGGCCCAGGGGCTGTCCCCTTGCTGTCTCTGAGCCATCAAGTACACAAATCCTGTGGGACATCCTTCAAGGGGCTCGGGCTGGTTGGTGCCACAGGTTGGCAGCAGCAGTCTGTTGGTCTGTGGCATTTCACCCCTAAGTGAATGGGAAGAGTCACCTCACTGAGACAGTTGAAGTTCTCCTAGCTGGGCTGTTTGAAAGATTGGTTTTGAGCTGTTTATCCAAATGATCTCAAAGGGAATTTGGATGGGGATGATAAAGGGAAGTATTTGACTGTCACATGTGATGCCGCTCTGCAAAGTATCCAGCCTGTTTCCTGTGAAGTATCTGGGGTTGGTGGCTTGTGTTGGGTGGTGCTGGGTCAGTCCCAATTCAGGCTAGAGAAGCTCATAGTAACCCCTTTGGGAGGTGGAGTCTGTCATACCCATTTGGTAGAACTGGCTCACCCAACATCTGCTGAAGTGCAGCAGCAGGCCCAGGGTAAGGTCTACACTCTGTTAGTGATGTTGCTCTCATTTTTAATGGTTGTTGGGTTGTTGCAGTGCTCTTCAGACAGGCTTTTGCTGTCGAGATCCAACCTTTGCTCAGAATGGTGCCACTTCAGTTCCTCAGCATCTGATGGGACTTTGGTTCAGTCTTCTAGTTGTTGCTCATGCCCTTTGCTATTTTGATGGGATGAGAGAGGCTCAGCTAGCCAGAGACCTTCCCTCTTTGGAAGGTCACTGCTGCCACAGCAGCTTCTGTGTTAAGTTTTTTTCCAGATGGTCCCTGTGACTAGATGAGTGATGCTAATGAAGCAGCTTCATTGACTGCTGTGGCTCTGAAGGAATTCTTGTGTAGCAGGGTTGGAAACTTTTCTCAAGGAATAACTTGCTATGGAAAGGAAGTGTTTTAAGGATGAGATGGTAAGGCTTATCTAAATTAGGATGACTTGTACTATATGTAGTGTTCCAGATGAGCTTGTCATACTGAATTGTGTGTATTTATATATAAAATCCTTAACATGAATAACACTTTTGTATTGCAGAGTTTTGGCAGGGTTAAATTTGAAATAAAATCAGCACTTTGAACAGACTTTTTGTTGGAGCATGTACGTGGTGGTGCTCGGGTGTATTTGATTAGTGGTGTGTGTTAACCCTGCAGAGAATAAGGAGGTTAAACTCTTCTGTTCGTTATGTTATTCAGCATTTCTCAACATCTGATCTCTCTCTACTTCAGTTGTCAGTTCACCCACTTGTTTAGATTTTTCTGAAATTCTTTGAAGTTATCTTTTCCTCCAGCTAACATAAATAGCTCATCAGAGAGCAAGGCAGTAAGCCGGAGTTGCAATTTGTCTGTTCCTATGTCCCTAGTAAGCTTTTCACACGGCAAGATCTAAGCATCAAAGTTCATCTGTCACCTTGATGGGACACTATCCAATTCTTATGTGGACATGCACGTAGAAGGCTTTAGGCTAGTTCTTAAAGTCAGTTTTCCAGTATTCTAGACACAGGCAGATTTGTCTGGTAAAGAGTTCTTCCTACAGTCCTCAGTGAGTGGTATTTTCTCTTATTTTAACTTATATATGCAGGAAAGTTCGAGGTAATGGCTGCTACCGTGTCCCATGGCTTTCTGTGGCACCAAGGTTTTGCAAGATATCTTAGAATTCTGAACTTTACTGTTCTTTGCTTTTTAAATTTGAATGTAGAAGCTTCCAGATTTCACTTTAATCCAGTCTGTCAACTTATCAGTGTGATATCATTTCAGCTGAGATGGTCTATAATTCTGAATGAAGGTGGATATATTGTCATATGTCATCTGTTAATTATTCATGGACTATTAGATGGCATTGCTCATTTCTCATGCAACTGACTCCCTAGTAATTCAATTTAGAAGGTATCTGCCATCATGGTCTTAGCTTGATGCTAAGGGAAACATAACCTGAATGTAAATACTTTCGTAAGGGACATGTTGTTTTCTTGCCTGGTTTCTTATGCTCCTTGGGCGCTACTCCTTACTTCCTTTTCTTTTTTTAGGAGAAGAATGTGTGGGTAGAAGGGGAGGGGTATGTGGCAGAGGAACCTGGCTTGGTCATTTGCAAAAGGGTTCCATGGATAAAAATCTCAGTTTGCAAAGACAAATTTGCAATTGAACTGGTCAGAGTCCTCCACTCAGGCTTGTTTTCACACAGCCTTTGTAAATGCCACTCTTATCCCTAAAGCAAATGTTCTGTGTTGAAGTTTCTCATCTTTATTCTGTATTTGTCCAGTGGTCTGTAGCTAATACTCCATAGTGCTTCCTGGTTTATTTTCTACCTGCTACCCGACACAGGATCCTGCAGTTTTAGGTGGTAGTTCTGACAAGCTGTCACGTCTTGAGTAGCTGAGGTGAGCTGGTGATCCTTTCTGGTGCAGTGACTATGGGTTTTGTGTCGGGTGCTGAGGTGGCTCTTCTTCCTGTCAGAAAGAGATCTGTCGGCTATTGGAGGCAGTCTTGACTGACTGTAGTTGGACATGCCGCAGCTGACAGCCTGATTTAGGTGTGTGAACAGGCAGCAACTGCTTGGGGGTTGAGGACCTGGTCTTGTGTCAGGCCATGTCCCATCATGTCTCCATGGCTGCTGCAAGGCAGCAAGATGGGAGCTGGGACTCCATTAAAGAGGAAGGCAGTTGGTACAGTTAACTCCTTGGTGTTTGGGGTTTTGCTGTGTAGTAATGAAAATAGAACAGTCCAAGAGGTAATTCCCACCCATAATCATTCTGCTTGAAAATCTGCTTGTGATGCTGCTGATGGGGCACTGCTTGTTGGTGTTCCTTCACAAACAGGTTTATTACAGAACAGTTTTGCAGTGAAATAACCTAAATCAACTCATTTTGGCAATGACCTGTAAAGGCATTGCTGCTTGAACTGCTTTCCTGGAGTAGCTGAGCGGGTGTGTGGCAACACCTCCCAGAGTGACAGTAGCACCTCTTAGAAATACACAGTGTTGAAGACAGGCTGAAATGCTGCCTTGATCCAGCTGCTTTGTGACCAGCCTGGATACCCAACAAGAGGTGTGGGGAATGATGGACGTATGTTAGTATGAATTAAGAATTTTACAATAAGACTTCTATTCTGTTTGTTGCTTCCTACACGCTTCTGGAGGTCCCATAAGCATCTGTCTATTCAGTTGAAGGCAAACTGTTGACCTGTCACTTCATGCCTTTGTGTTTCCAGCTCTGATGCTCAGAGCACTCCTTTTTCCAGCGATTGTTGCTCCTACTTTCTCTCTCACAGGCTGCGTAACACTGTTGCTTAGTTCTCTTACAGCGTCTGTAAAGCCTTTCATAAAGTAAGCATTTTGCCTGATGGGAGAAAGAGGTTTACAGAGCTTACAAAAAAAGGCAAGAAATACACTGTAGATAATAGATTCCAAAAATGCAAATTTGTTGAAGCAACCCCTTAAAAAGAAGGGAGGGAGGAAGGAATTGAAGATTAAAACCTGTGTTTATATACATGTAGAAGCCAGAGGCAAAGCAATCCATTCATAAATATACAATAGGATTTATGTCATGGTGAGAAGTGCTACATCCATATTCATGTGTAATTTGCAAATCCTTTAGTGATTAAATACTTTACTCCAAACTCTAGAACTAAATAACCTTCTTGTTGAAATGAGATGTCCAAAGGCTCTAATACTTCTCCAGCGAAGGGGAAAGGCTGGGTGGTGTAATAGAGCTGATACTCTTAATTTTCACTCTATTAGAAGACTTTTTGGTGTGCTTTGGGCATTGTTTTATTAGGATAATCATTAAGTCTTGAACAAAACATGTGAAGCAGGGACTTGCAAGAAACGTTGTCAAGGTTATCATGCTAAGAAAAGCAAATGGCCTCTGAAACTTGTTAGCATGTTTTTCTTAGCTGATTTTAATGTCAAATACTTTTGTCTAAACTTTCTTATCCTGTAGGTAAGGATGGAGGCAGGTGAGTAACAGAGCTTAGAGTGCCAGTGTCTGAAAAAAATAGCCTTTGTACAAGTGAAGTGAATTGCCTTTAAAGGATGTAGCCTCGGTTCTTTGTATTGCGCTAAAGAAATGAATATGAATACATCGTTGCCGATGCTTTTGCTTTTCAAAACCAAGTGTATACCTTCCAGCATCGTGAGGGGGGGAAAAATGCTGCTATAGAATAATTGTTTCCTTCAACTTGGGTTGTTACGGCCGGTGTCTGCTCTGTGACAAAGCAAAGTTTCTGGGGTGGGTGGAGTAATGCAACTGGTTTATCTTGCCCTTCTGTCATCAGACTAATTGATAAGGGACAGCAACTGACAGGTGTCCTGATGAAAAAACAGAGCTCAGCGTATGCCTCTAATGCTGCAGTGATAAGATAAGGTTGGAACTTGTCATACAGTGCTCTGTGCCAGCCCTTGCCTTCCTCGAGATCCTTTTGCAGCTACAAGCCACAGGCCCCTGTCCTCTCTGGGTTCAGCAGCTGCTGTGCCTGCGCAGCAGACAGGCGGCCAGGTATACTGCACTTCTGCCATGGCAGATGGGTCTGTACTGCTAAGGCCAGTTACTAAAGAGCCACATTTTGGGGGGATTAAAGTTCTGCTCAGTTCTTAATATTGTTCAGTTTTATCAGCCTAAGTTCTCTGTTTACCCTTTGGGAAAGCTGTGATTTATTCTTGTATCTGGACCGGCACAAAGTGTTGCTTGCTGTGTGCTCTCCTGGTGCTCTTGATGGCTTACTTTGGAATTGCTCCTTTCTGTAGCTTTATGTGCTTTCTCCTTTGCGCATCAGTTTTGTGTTGGGAAGAAGCCAAAGTATGGCCATGCTGGATGGGAAAAGCCAGCTGAGTTCTCGTGTTCTTTCCTCCCTGCTGAGGTTAGTCCCTCTCTGAAGGTTGTGTTGTCTGATTTAGCTTTGCTGCTGCTGTTCTGTAGCAGCCTGCTTCTGGGATGCTTTGATTCAACTGAACAAGAAAACAGGGCAATGCACTCAATTCACTAAGGACTATATATGCATTTTTCTGGCTGGCACAAGTGTAACAAATCGCCCTTTTAGTCCTGTTTACTTGGTTTCCTTATTCAGTCACAGGCAGGTTCTGCACCTCGGTGATCAGAGAAGAGCCCTGGATCCCCTGTTGCTGTCTGGTGGTGTGATCAGGGAGGTGTGTAGCAGAGGTGATGCCCCTTTGGTGCTTTGGGGGCTTGGCTGTACAAAGCTGTACTTCAGCTGATACGGAATAATGTTTCCAGGTAACTGAAAAGTTGTTGCTTTTACAATGAGCACTGAGACTTGCAGAGCATCAGTGTGCCTAGCTGGTGGCTAGTCATGGGGTGGGGATGGAAATGCAGCACTGGGTACTCAAAGAATACGAACTGGTTTAGTTCCATAGCAAGGACAAAATAGGATTGAACAAACCCAGTCCTTTTTAAACTGAACCCTGCATGGATGACTTCCTGGCTTTACATGGTGGACACTTTGCTCATCAAGTAGTTCAGGTGCAGACAGGGGAAGGGCTGATGTGCAGGGCGTGATATTTCTGCTACCATGAGGCTGTATGAGCTGGTTTTGTGACAATATCTTGTTGATGAGGAAAAATAGAAGGGATTAATTTATTGACAAGCCTCACTTTTGAAATAGGCACTGCTTAGGTAAAGGCTGGATGGGGTGTGAAGTTGATTGCCACTCTGCCCCTCATTTTAGTAACCATAAGTGTTTACCTCTGGATCCATCTCAGAAGAGTGCAGTGAACCAGTGCGTACAGTATTGTAACCACTTGCACACTCTCTGGTGGAAAAGGTAAATATCTTTGCCCTAGAGCTTGGTTGTGTCTGGAGTGTCGCACTTAATCTTGCCCTCTTGTGCTGCTGGAGGTCTGGCCATAGGCCTGAGCATAAGCCCCACGGCAGAGCTGGAGCAAGCTGAGGAGCAACAGCCTTCCTGCCATGGGAGGTGGCCATTCTTCCAGCCCTGGTGCCCATGCGTCCTCTCACTAAGAGCTGGCACAACAGAAAACTGCTCCCTCTTTTTCCAGGCACGGTTTCTGCTGCTGCAGTAAGTTGAAATGGCCTGAGGACTGTCCTTTGCAGTAGTGACCTGCTGGGTGGGAATGACCTTCCTGCAAAACGTGGTTGCCCCAGAAGTCATGGCATGCTCCTCAACTGCGGTCGGTGCAGTTGTGCTGTGCTTGCCTGGCACCGCAGGTGGTGAGCATGGGTTCAGGCAGGCAACCCTGTCACTTGTGGTTTGCCTTTCAAGGCAGACAGCTTAAATATCTGATATTTCCTCAGTGCTGCACTGGGGGCTGTAATTCCATCTGCTGCGACACTGTGAAGGTGACATCTAAAAAGGTACGTGCTTCTTTCTGGATGTCCTCCCCGTATCTTCCGCATGTGTAACTGGATGCACCATTTTACCTGCATGTTGGCTTTGCTCAGCATGCGATTGCTTAGGAGCCTAGCAAAACACTCAATATTTTTCTCTGAAATGCTGTTAGAGAGAATTTCAATGTTGTGTTTCATTCATCCCAAGCACTGCAGCTTCTGCAGTATCACTGTCCTTTGTCTTCTCTAGTCTGGAAAAGCAGAAACATCTGTTTATGCCATTGATTTGACAATTATGAGAAGGACATTGAATAAATGACATTAAGGGAAAGGAGCGTTCGAAGACCTCTGTTAGTGTGCTCTGCGTTTTTAATAGATGTGCAGATTCATCACTGATTTTGGAACTCAATCTGTAGGTTAGCGTAACGACGTTAGATGAGGGCAACAGGAGTATTTTGTTTGCCAGAGAATTTCAGGTTGGTCTTTGCAGATGATCTGAAATGAACAATAATTTATTTAACTGAGCTGATAGGAGTAGGTTAATAGGCATTTTGAGACTTCTACATTGATGGTGTAAGTCAGCATTTGTGTAGAAATGAATAAAATGTCTAATGCAGTGAAACTATTTGCTGAAAAAAATTACTGGCATGGGAGCTGCTTTTGATTCAGGTGCTGATGGTGAAGTAGAACTCGCTTAAGCAGCAAATTTCCAACCTGTAAGCTCTCGTGATGGCTTGCTAAAGACCAAATGTACAATGCTATAAGGCACGATGTCGGATCCATTAAACACAGTGTTGACTTCAGAAGAAGGATGGAAGCAAATAGCTGAGGTATTTTGGGGAATTGCTTTGAGCAACACTGATGGTTATATTTGAACAGCTTCAGTAAGTCATAAACCAGTGACAGCTGAGGTTAGATCAGGCAATAGATCATTTGCATGGTGTCTGGCAGGCTTTGGTTGAAGAGCAGCACACGTGGTGTGTGCAGGCTGTACTCCTTGGTGTCTGCGCCGAGCCACCTTACTGGGGCTGTGTGCCTACTGCGATCTGGTTCCAGTAACACTTCCTCACTCCCTGGCTGCTTTAGCTTTGCCAGCATCTTCTTTTCTCGGTTACCTCCCCTGTGTTGAAAACTGAGAGAAGATACCCTGTTATGGATGAGCAGGTGCTGGAGCTTGCTGTGGCATAAAGGTGTGATTTCCTGCTGTACCTTGCTAGGCTTATGTGGTCTCTACTAGATTTTAAGAGCTTATTTTGACCAACTCGTATTTTCCAAGACAAAGCTGAAGCTCTTGAGAGTCAGTGCCTTCTGCTGCTTCCCCTGACTTGCAGGGAAAGAGGAATGTGTGAAAATGGAGGGGGTTTGGCTTGACTTGTTGCAAAGCCCCTAAATAGTAATTTGTGCCTTATGCACCAAATGCTTAAAATCCTTCTGTTTTGGAGTTGACATTAAATCAGGCTAAATGACAAAGCGTGGGGGGTAAAAAAATGCCCATTGGGTGTGGACTACAACCCTTTGAAAGAATAGCATAAGATGTAGTGATATGATTCTTTAGGACAGGGCTTTCCATAGGATGGAGCCATGCTAGGGGGATGAAGTCAGTTGAATTGTAGGGATAGAGCTCACCTGCATGCAGATAGAGGACTGGGAAGCTGAAGTAAAATCCTCAGCAGATTAAATTCTTTTAAAAATAAGACATGCCTGAAACATCACTTAATAAATAAAAAATGTAATTCTTGTTCTCTGTTTTTACTTAAATAGCACCCAAATGTTTTGTTAATGAGCATGGGAATGAAAGAAGAAGCTGTTGGAGTTGCTGAGCACGGGTATGTCCCCTCTGGCCACAGCCCCATGGGTTTGTGCAGTGCTGCTGGTTGTTGGCTTTGCTGGCCACTGCTGCCAGTGGATGGAGGTGAGCCCCGGCCGGAGCTGTGGACCCAGGATGTTGGGCACTCATGTGGGGTGCTGTGGAAGGAGCTGTTGCGTTGCAGTCCATCAGCCTGAAATTACTGGGAGCAAAATTGGGCACTAGTAAATGAAGTCAAAACCACTAAAGGGGAGAGATGGCATGTCAGATTGCCAGACAGATACCACCCTGGCAAACACCTCGGTTAAGGGTCTCCATCTGGCACGGGCTCGGTCATCGAGGAGCGGCTGCTGCCATAGGAACCAAAGTCCCTGCCTGCCACAGCGCCAGGGCCCTTCTGCTGGTACTAAACCCGGGCCAGCCGTGTTATGGCAGAGGCAGAGCTGCTGGCTTTGCCGTGGAGCTCTTTGTCTTCGCAAGCCATCACCTGCACCACTGCTTTTCCTCGCTAACTTCACTCTTACGATTCAGAATACGGCTTAAATGTTAGGCCGTGCTCTGCTTTCAGATGCTAGGAGTGGTAAAAAAGGGAATGGGGTTTTTAAACGTGGTTGGGGGAGCAGCATGTGCAACTAGGGTCACACACAGGCAGTTGCTCTTGTGGGGCTCAGCTTTGTATTCAGATGCACTGGCCGGCGAGCTGCAGACATTCCAGATACTTGTGTTCGTTTTGGCTGTATCCAGGCACGCACTCACAAAGAGCAAGATGCGTGCAGTGAAGTATAAATCCCGTCCTCTAATGACTCAAAGCTCTGTTGTGTGCTCATACATGCTTAACAGATTGAATAATTAGCTGGCTTTGTGAGCAGGCAGCATGTATGATTCTTTAGTAGCTATCTAGAAATCTTCTGTGGTGTGAGGAGCATCTGTGGGTCCTTAAGCCTGTTGTATCTGTGCAGCGATGGCTGCGGGGTGGAAGAGAGGGGGCTGCATCCCCTGCGCTGGGAGGAGAGGGGCTTCCCAGGCCCAGCGCTATCACCTCTGCCTTTCCCCGTGCCCTGGACTGGCAGGCGGCTCTTCCCCCTTGGCTGCCAGTGCTAGGCTGGTTTGGCTGGCTGCTCTGTGGGTGTGGGGACAGGGGCTGTCCCCAAGGACAGCCTCCCCACAGCGCCCTTGAAGACAGGCTCTCCAGGTCGTGTAGCCATGCGCACCGTGCGAGTTGGATCAGGCTTTGGCCTGGGCTGCAGCCTGCTGTTGTATGAAATAGTTCTTTCAGAAATGTCCGTCCTGGAGGTCATAGGCTCACTGCAGAGTTATCCTGACCCTGCCGCACAGGAGCTGCTGAGCCTGCTGGCAAAGCAGCTGTTGCTGTAGCGCTGGGCTGGCTCACACTGGGGAGCAGGGTGTCACTCACCCTGGGGAGCAGAGTGCCTGGGGTTTGCCTCTGTGCAGGATTGCGACAGGTCATGCTGGCCTCTGGGAGACGTGGAGGGTGGGAATGCAGCCCAGGGCTGCGTGCTCAGGATTTCACAGGAGCCGGCAGGGAAGTGAACGTGACCTTGAAAATCCTTACTGAGATGAAAAGGTGCAGTCAGTGAGCACATTCCTCTGCTGGCCATGCTGAGCTGGCCGGGCTGAGGGTGAGTGTTGCGGGTGCATGGGGCTCTGACTAATGGCTCCTGGGTGGGCAGGTCTTCAGGAGATCCCTTCCCCTTGGTCCTGCGGCAGGGCTGGCCTGGTCTAAGGGTGCCTGTGAACCTAAGAGACCACGTTCTGAAGTTGACCATTTCTACGCGCTTCCTTTATAAGCAGTAATGAGTGAAGGCAGCCTGGCAGCTGTAGAAGATGGGCCACTTAAGAGGACCGGTTTTAGTTACGACTCTATGGCAGATGAAGCTCATCTATGAGTTTGGTGCCCAGAAATCTGGTGAGCAGCCAGACAGCTCATCACAACCAACAAGGATGGCTGTGATCTGCCCCAGAGCTGCTTTGTTCCCAATGCTCCTCTGTCGTTGGTGTGCTATTGACTGCCAAGTCCCAGTAACCCAACTCTGGGTGCTCTTCTGTTGTCTTCTGGAATGGAAGCAGTTTGTGGGAGGGCTTGGTTGGAGGGTGTGACAGGGAAGAGCAGAGCTGCTGGACTGGGAAGAGGAGCAAGGAAAGAGTGCGTAGGGTGGAAAGTGTGAGAGATGCGTTTTATAGGAGAGACAAACTCCAGTGATGACTGTGCTGCAAAATGATAAATGCTGCACTCCTGAAGAAATTGAAGGGACTGTGACCATGGCACTTGTATTGCTGAGACTGTGCTGCAATGTTGGGAGAAGGTATGTAAAATACATTGTGGTTTTTTTCTCTTGACACGGATAGAATAAACCCCTCTCTCTTTCTCCATGGCTGTATGAACTTACACTTGTGTGCTGTGTGGTTTTTGTTAGAGGAATTTAGGTGTTTGCCAATGTCTTTTAGATAATTCCTTTCTAAATGCTTAGCTTAGAGCATCTGGGCAAAAATCTTGTCTCGCTTATCAAATTCAGATCCTGTTCAGTTTTAGAGGATATCTGAATGTGTGCTAGGGTTTTGGATGTGTGCTAATGATCTTGGGAAGGCTGGGTTTAGCTGCTGTGGAGCTTCTGGGTTTCTGAGTGAAATGCCTGCAGGATCACTGGCTAGACTCAGCAGAATGCTGGTTGTCTTCTCCCAAGGCCCTGTATCTCAGTCGCTTAACATGGGTGTAGGAAGTGTTGTATGTTCTCGTTAGCTCTGTGACTTCCATGGTGAATGGCAAGTATTGCTGAGGGGAAACTCTTTCCTGTGCTGTTGCATCTATGCCAGTAATATTATAAAGTCATCACCAAAGCTAGAGTTTAGTTTTCAGGGACTACTCTGCTTTTATTTTATTGTGTTTTTTATAAAAAGTTGCAATATTTTGCTCTTTCCTGAGACGGAGTGCTGTAAGTCTGGCCTTTTTTAATAATTCAGAAGGAGGTTGAATTTTTTTTTTCCCCCTGAAGTTTGAAGACATTGCTAGCAGAGTTGACTCTCTGGAAGAGCAAGAGGCTGACTATGGAGAAAGATGAATGTGATAACAGCGAGAAGCTTCATCCCACCAAAGCGAAGATAATATGCTAATACCACTGCTAATTAATTTCTTATGCCTAGAATATTTCACTTATGAGAAATATTTCCAAGTTATGTTTCCTTCTTTCCAAAGGGCTTTAGAGTAGCTGACTTATATTTGCTGTCAGCAGCTGATAATCTTTCAAGGTCCAAAAGTGTTTTGCACATCTGCTGTACGAGGAAGAAGTGGGGATGGGAGAAGCGGGGATATGGTGATACCAAAAAGACCCAAACAATCTAAGGTGGGGTTAGTTTACTGTAGGTTGTATATTTCAGTATATACACCAGAGTATATTGGAAAGAGGAAGCTCCTTCCTTTGGAAGGAGATTCCTGTGCTCTTTTCTCTAACTAAAATAGCAGCTAAATATTAATAGTAAGACTATGTAAGGTGTGTCTGACACATACCTAGACTGTGAAGCATGAGCAGCAGGGACAGAGTGGTACCTACGCTCAGTCTTGGCTTAGTGGAAAGCAATGCTGTGTGTTTTGAGCTGAGGGATAACTAAAAAGCTTTTGATAACTGGTACCTCTGTAAAGGTCTACTGGACACTTTAAAAAAAATGATAAATTGCATTAGGTAGAAACTTGGGTGAACTGCCTCAGGCCAAAATATACAGCAGCCTCTCCTTCAGGGCCTGTTACAGCAAAATAACTGTCAGTAACTGCATGGTAAAAGATGGCATGTTCACACACGTGCACACAGGTTTAAAGCTGCCGCCTTGCTTTTTTGGCAGACAGTTGTAATTTGTGATCAGGAAATTGTTGCTTGTACTTAACTGCTGAGCCTTTCTATTTACATCCTCTTTGAGCAGTTGATACCAATTGCATCCATGAGGTTGTGTTCATAGAGATCCTCAGATAATGCTCTGCAGTAATAATATTTGAGTTGTAAACAGTCTTGGGAAATGAGTTTTTCATAAGGGCTTTCCCTTCACTTCTGAAAAATAACATGTTTCTTCTGGGATTTGTTTCCATGTTATGTTTGGTTTTCAGTTTTGAGTAAGACTAAAATGCTTCTCTGGTTCAGGAGACCAGACAGCCCAGAGTACTGAAACTCATGCTGAATTCAAGAGTTACTGTCCCCTTTCTCAATCTCCTACACCAATCTAGAATGCTTTAGAAAAACCTCATTTATGTTTCCTGTGTCTGTGTAAATCCTGTGCAAAGGAGAGGGAGAGGTCCCCTGCAGCACCGTGTCCCCAGAGGAGGCTGCTGGCTGTGGACTAGTGTTTCAGGAGGGGAAGGGCAGCACAGCTCTCCTGGTTTTATACACAAGCTGTGAGACTGACTCCCTCTGGACAGAGTCAGTCCACCAGACCTGGCAACCAGGAATTGCAAGGGGTGCTACCAGCACTGTCCTGGTTTTAAGATACCGTGGTGCCAATATGGTTGGCTTCTCCTGTGATGAAATGCTTGTTTGACCTGAGCTGTGGGCTCTGAGTCTCTGGCCTGTGCCACTCTGCAGATGGACTATTTTCTTTCTTCCTTAGCTGAGTGCTGGGCATGTAGATCCTCAGCAGGCTGCTTGTGCCACTGTGGAGCTGGCAGAAGGACTCAAATGGGCTTTAATCTCTGCGAGATAGGTGGGGAAGAGAAGGCAGAGAGCCAGCAGCCTTATAACTTCTATGTTAATGCAAATTTGATCTGTTGGCAAAACACGTTGATAGTGGATCATTAAAAATAAATGATGTTTCTAAATGTAAATCAATTAAACTCACTTGATAATGCAAATCTCATTTTTGCTGTCCTCCAATGAGTGAGAAAACTTCAATAGTTGTTGATTTGTATTGACTCCCAGTGTGTGAAGTACTGAGCTGTGTTTTGTGCTTTGTACAGTTCTGTCTATAAACATGGTTTGGAATAATTTTTTTTGTGGTATAACTACATAGTAAATCAAGGCTTTGTTATGTTGGATTAAAAAGGCACTAAACCTATTAGCTCTATACTCTTCTCTTGTGCTTCTAACTCTTTACATCTCAAAAAGCTTTTCTCTCCTGAGGTTGTTCTAGGCATCTGTTCTTGTTTTGACATTTCTGTTTATTTTTGTACAGTGTGACTTTTCAGGAACTGAGAAGGCATTGCATCAACATTAATAGCAACAAGAGAAGATAGTAAAGGTGATAGCATGAATTTGAGCTGCTCACGTGCTTCAGCAATCACTGCATCCAGGAGCTGTGTAACCTGGTCTTGTTTTCTCTTTGGAGCAGAGGTGAGGCGTCATGCCTTTATTTCCAAAGGCTGACTTCGGTGCTAACCTGCAAGTCTGAGTTTGAATGAGTTTTGCGTTTCCCCTCTTGAAGGATATGGCATGGATTACAGTTTGCAGGGCAACGCTTATGCTTAAGTACATGTTTTGTAACTTGAACTCCTAACTGCTTTGCAATCAGAATGATTTTTGTTCTTCTGTGTTCTCCACTGCTCCAAAATCATCTTGACCAGGCATCTCCTCTGATTGTTACAGGCAGTCAGAAATCTCTTGGTTGATTGCCTTGTGCTGTTCGGTTTATAATGGCATTGAAGGGGCCTGTGTTCCTCTATGACTGCACTTACGCCTCTTTGGGGTTCACTTGACTTGGTGGCTTCTGATATGTAGCTGGATTCAGCTCTATCTGGACAAGATTTCCAAGTTGATAGGCTGCTGTTGGATCAGAGAGCAGTGAGTGTTTCCAGAACTGATCTAGGTGTTGCAGGCAGGTGGCTGCAGCTGATCTGTTTTAGGGCAAAGAGCAGAAGAGACTGTGGTGATGCCCTACCACTTGCCTAGACTATGTTCTGCAAGCAGTGAAGAACAAAAAGTCTTCTAATGTTGCTGTTTGAGATCAGGAACATCAAATAAGTATATAACTCAATAAGGATGTTTATAAAGCAGAAGTAGGATACAGGCAGTCCCACTAAAGCTCCTGTATGGAGTTAGCAATTAGCCCAGTGCTAGCAGGAGGTGAACCAGGGAGTGATATACAAACTATGTGCGTGTAAAACCAGCCTCCCATGCTTCCCTTGCTCCTTCCTAAATGCTCTTCCATAGTAGCAATGCTTGGTTTCTACCTTGGTTAGACTAGATGAGTCCAGTGATGCCACCCTGGAGGTGTCGATTTTCCCATTTCAAATGCCACGTGAATAAAGGGCATGGGAGCTGGTAGTCTCACAGTAGGTACCCACTGTCATACTGCTCCTCTTCACAGTAGACGCAGCATGTGCTGGTAAGAAATAGAGCAATATGCATTGCTTCTCAAAGAATTCAGGTTTTTAATCACTTATGTGAAGTGAAAATTCAGTGTCCAGTGAAGTCCCAGCATGGGGTGAACCACAGATCTGCTCTGCTTTATGCACATCAAAATGGTCAGCCCAGAGCTGGCTCTGCTGCCACTTGCCTCTCTCTGCACGCCACCGTCCCTGGGATAACGTGTTCCTGGGTGCTGAGGCAAAGCAATTGTTCAGTACTTACCTCATTGCCAAAATCTCAAATATTTATCTTTTTTCTGACAGTAGCTGTTGGTTCCTGCTATAGGAGCTGTATTGCCGGGGGGGAGTCTGTCCTATACACCTCTTTATCTCGAGGCATCTTGCCAGTGTAAACTTCTGCCACCCACATGATGGGCAGCCTTTCAGAGAAGTAGGAGTGCAGGCTGTAAGAACAGAGACAAGCCTTCCAGTTCATAATCTCCCAAATATGTCAAGAAACTAGTCTAACTGCTCTGTCTGGATGTTTAGTAGACAATTTACCCCTCACTGCGAAGTGACCAGTCCCCTTCCTCAGAACAGTTGAACCTCTGAGTGCAGAGAGATCTGACTTAGTGGCAGCTAAGCTATTCAGGCTGTGCAGGTGGCAAGGCTGCTTCTCATCCTGGAAGAGCTGAAGGAAAATTGGGGGGAAAAAACCAAACCCAGCTCTCAACTCTTTAAAACTTCGGACATTTGAATTACTTGGACAGTTAATTTCCAACTCCTTGCATGCTTAGGAGTGTTGCACTGTTCTTATCAAGTTGTACCTTACTCTTTTATATCTTTTCTGCTTAATCAGTTCAGGAAAGCATGCAGGATATACAGGCTGGCAGGCGAGTTAATGTTGTGAGAAGCCTCAGCTCCCATTTCCTGACTTCTTAACCTTGAACTATCCCAGGAATTTTGCGTTTGAGTGATTAAGAAGGTATGACTGACCTCCTGCCTCTCTCCCGCTTGCAGAACCAGTTTGCTAAGCTCTGGGAATGATCTAAAAATCTGTAAGTGGTTTTTGATAGTCTTTTCCTCACAAATAACTTAGTAGATCTTTGCTTTCCCAGGTAAATGATCTGTACTGAAAAGAAATGCATGGGCAAACAGACTGTCGCTGTGGGCAAAGTAGAGCCTGTCAACATGGACATCTTTTCAGAAGTGGCTGGAACAAGCAAGCAGCTCAGACCGATAGGTACTAAGTGTGCTCTGTGGCTGGTGGGGCAGTGGATTGTGTATTATGTAGCTCAAGGCGTTCATGATCTGTTTGAGTAATAGAAAGGCATTCCTATTAAAGGTGTAAAAGTATTTGTGTTTGAAACCCTTGAAATACAGGCTATTGCCTGACTTTGGTGTCTCCTGATCTCTGTGTAGAATCTGCTTGGCTAATCTGTAGGATCTGTGACTAATTTCTGTAGAAAACTAAGAATTTGGATGTTACCCACTCACGCGAAAAGTAGAGTAAATTGGCAAATGACGCACCACTCGAGATCGCTTTAATGAGGTGCAGGGGTCAATGCTCATGTCCTGGCCAAAGAGCAGTAGAGGATATCACCGAGCTCTTGAATGTCAATAAAGCTGTTTAAAATTGATAGCTTGGCAAATAAGCTCTGAGGATAGATGTTTGGCTTGCGTATTGCAGAGGTGGCCCAAAGCGTGGAGTGTCAGTGGCCGGGAGGAGATGCAAGATGAGATCTTTGAAGGCTCAGTAGATGCTTGATAGCCATGGCAACAAAGGAAAACACTTCTGAAAAGAAAACAGCTCTGCAGTCTGGGTCGCTTGAGATGTAGTGGTGTTTTTTAGGCGTTGCTATGGGTGATATTTATGTTGCAGTTTAAGGAAATTTATTTGGTTTACAGCAACAACTTCAAATAAGCTGTTTTTCTCACACTTCACCTCATTTTTACTCTAACGGGTATAATTCTGTTCCTAGTTATCCTTTATCACAGCAGGAGCAGGACCAGACTGCAATGGTCTACATGCTGACGGTCACTGAAATGCCATCTGTTTGGAGTAACTAGAAGTTGAGTGTGACTGTGCCTTTGTGTGGGTCTTGGAATAATGTCTGGCTTTCAAAACTTTGCAATGTTGTTTTTGGCCTCTCATCAGACACCTTGGATTTGTGATCGCTTCTTGATGGCTTCTCCTTGTTACCTGGGAAGTGCTTTCCCATTCATAGTTCTTATCTGCTTATGGTGGTCTGAATGACTCCTTTCTGCTCCCCTCGGTGTGCAGGTCTCCTCTTCTAAACCCGCCGTGGCTGCTCCAGTTTTGGGCAGTTGAGTGTGCCGTTTGGCCCAGAGCTGCCTGTTGTGTCACTGCTGAGGATACTGGCTGTTAGGGATGAGCTGTTCTCATCACCTTTTCCCTAAATTGCAGTTGGAGTGGGAATCCAAGGGAGTGTTTCATCGTGCCCAGGTGTGTGGTGACAGGGTGAGGAAAGCTTTGCCAGCAAGGTGGTAAAATGGGGCCTCTTGGCTGCCACACCTCCAGCCTCCAAAGGCAATTCTCCCTGCAGTGAGAGAAGATGCTCCCAGGGAAAATAGTTTCTATAGTGACGAATAGCCCTGGTGTGTTTGAGGGCTGGATCATCAAGTTGAGTAATAAATGTGTAGGAGTCTATTTTTTAAAGCTTTTGTGAGGAGGTGATTGCTGTAGTCCTAGAAAATTTGTCTACAAAGTGATGGGTTTTTCTATGCTGAAGTTTAAAAATAGTCATCGTCTGTCTTGAGAATGGGATGACCTCATTAAAAACAAAGAAGCTTGTATGTCATTGTGTCGAGCCTCCTGGCAGTGATTCTTGCAGCAGCCTCCTGAGGTACAGTAGGAGCTCTACTCATTAACAGGTTCCTCAAAACTCAGACCCAAGAGGATCTTGTGTACAGCTACCCCGCATCGCAGCTGGAACTGAGGTGCTTTTAGCCCATTCTCTGTCCTGGTTTGGGTGGTACATCCTGGCATACAACAAGCAGTGAGTTTTATTCAAATGAGAAATGAAGAAATGTTGTGTAAAAATAAATAAATACATATTGGAATAGAAAGCATGGAAAATAAAACCTGAGTCGGAGCTTCTCCCACAGAATGTTAGGTTTAAAAACTATTTGGATTTGTAAGAGAAGTGGTATGGGTGGAGTTATCTGCTACATCTCATGACTTCTGTATGCCTCATACCCTGGCTGTGTACCTGAGAGGGAAGGGGAGGAATGAGGTGTTGGTGGCCGATGCTGAAGCTGTAAGAGAAGCTGATGTGAAGATCCTGAGTGATCCAGGCGCTGCCTTTGTTCCTGATGCAGTGAGGCCCCGCTATCGGTCCAGTAAACTGTAGGAAATCCCCTGGTCTGTAGTCTCGCCAATCTAGAGCTGTGAAGGATTTGATACAAGGCCACGTGATCTGTGCTGAACGGATTAAAATAAGGCTCTGGTGTTTAAATGGCTGTGCTGTGTTAGGGGGTTTGAGGAACCCTGCAAACATAGGTGTCAAGTGGCTTTATGTACAGCAGAGACACTTGGCAATCCACTCTTGGTTTAAGGTCTCGGTGACCCAAGCACACTCTTTGGTGGCTGCACATACGTGTACATATGTGCTCACAGCCATGAACTGAACTAAAAACCTAACTGGCACTGAAATCCAGCCATGAGAAAAAGAACATTTCTTGTTTTAAGAAGTTTAGAACTGATTTCTTGTTACCTTTGTCCTCTTAACTCCAGATTTGTACGTGGCACAGCTCACCCATCTCCTGCTCCCGTCGGGAACCTCTGTGATCTTACAGCCATGTTTAACAAACCCTCTGTCAATCACAAACTTGTTATACAAGGATTATTTGCCTTCAGTTTCCTGTGTAATGAGGTTTTTTGATTGACAACGGTGGAGTTAAAGACTATAGAAAGGCTTTCTGAATCTGAGATGAGTAAGTTTCCATTTAATAGTGTTTGCACACGATAACATTGGCTTCCAGTTTTATCTGTGGAAGAAGGTGATGGATCAAAAATAAGAAATGTAGAAGCCCTTCTCATTTAAAAATGATGTGACTTATAAACTAGAGCTAGGAAACTAACTTTCTATTTCCTGCTGTGGGACTGGGATTTGAACATCATTTGCTGTACAAATACTGTAGCTGTTGGGGGCAAACGTTTTGCAAAGATGGAAGTGCCTTGGTATGTTCGCTGGTGGGTGGGCCGGGGCTTTCCCCTGAGCCTGCCTCTGCCTGAAGACTGCAAGATACTCCTCAGGTTAGAAAGTGGGGTGATGCTGTTATCTTCTGCCTGTGTCATCAAGATTAGTTTCTGAAATGGTGTCCCTAACTCGCTTTGTTTGTCAGTTGCTGAGGATACCTGTTTCCAAGTGTCTTAATGAGCAATTGCACTTGCTCAAGGAAATATGAATTTCTTGAATGAAAAATAACATACTGAAAAACTAAGAAAATATGATGGAAATTGATAAATGTAGGTGGATGTGTCTTTGAAAATACTGAATGCTCCTAAAAAAGACCCTTGTTAAAAGTTACCTAATGGGGGCAGGGCAGGCATGGGGAAGATGAACATGAGCTACAGGTGAGCTAATACAAGATGAACATGTGGGTTACTGTGTGGTGAGCTAGAAGGCTGGAGTTAGGCCATGATTTACAAGTATCTTCTCTAGCTCAGGCTGTTTTATCTGGTAGGAACTCCACATCAAGTTTAACCTCCAGCATAGAAGCAGATGAAGCTCCTCAGGAGTAGTTCTGCTCTACAGGGTGTTAGAGCAAGGGAAGCATGCCTGGAAGATGCAAACTCGTGTGTCCAAAGGTGTCGTCTCTTAACTAGACCAGTTTGGGATTAATAAAAAATGCTACACCTCCTGTACTTCTAAGTTTTCTCCCTTGGTGTTCCCACTTTGCGACTGGAGATCAGAAGTCAAAGTCAGGATTTCCTGAAGTTTCTTTTGAAAGCTGGATGAATCTACCCAGAGGTTTCCCCAATGGAGGTTAGTAAGGAATGCACAAACCACTTTCCTTCCTTAGTTATAAGCACAGGGGGTGAAAGGAGTCCAATTTTCAGACTGCTGCTTTGAGTCTGGCTACAGAGAGGACCTATTATATGATAATGTGGTTTGATTGAGTTGATGAGACTTTTCCAAGGCTTCTGGGAAGCTTTGTGAATTGCAGAGGAGATGTTTCAAAAGAACTAGTTGTGCAGATGTGCCCCAGCTTTAACTTCCCAAATGCAGAAACAGACCCATTTTATGCAGAAGTAATACACAGACTGCATCACATCCTTCTGTCAGAAAGACATTTTTACCTTTTGCTCGTTTAATCTGTCCTGCTACATGGTGAGTGTGCTCAGGGAGATGCTTGATTTTTGGACCCCTTCTGGAAAATTGGTTTCTTTCAGTCTTCAAAAGCACCCCAAATATCGTATCTTAAAACAAGGGGATAATCTCCTTTTTCTTATGCTTTATGCATAGTCTGGCTGCACAGCATATTGCATGTCTTTCATCTGTAATTGTAGCATTGCTGCTTTGATTTGTGCCAGCTTTTCCCGCAACGGCCAGGGAAAGGAGTTGAGAAGAGTAAGTAATTTGGTTATGAAGCTGCAGTTATTTGGGGAAATAACTGTATGACATATGTTGTCTGTAATAAATGGAATTACTCTCTTAATTCTAAAACTAATGAGTCTTCTGTGTGCCAGTTGAATGACAGGTTTCTCCTTTAATGAATACTTACTCCTCTGTACAACTGGGATAGCTGCAAGCCTGTGGTCAGCCAGGGAGGACAGAACTAGTCCATGCTTGGCAGTGGGAGTTCCTTGTGAGATATGCTGAAAATACGAATCTCAAAGGTGAAATTACTGTCTTTCTGAACCCTGGTAACTGGCAGGTCTCCAGCTGGCTTGTGTGGTTGCTACAGCAGACTGCTCCTGCCTTGCTTTTTCTCCCCTTCTCCCAAAACTCCAACTGAAAGAACCAACTGGATGTAGTTCATGCATTGCACTTCATATGGAAAAATAGGAATAAACATCCTTCAGTTGCTTGATCCTGGCTTCCTGTTGAGACTGACAGCTCCTGAGCACATCTAGAAGGAATTCAGCTGTGTCTAGCAAAATAGAACTGGACAAAAGCCAAACAGAAGCTTTATGGGTTTAGTATTCAACTTTGGAGCTTCAAAGTTGGCACTATGGTGCCATTTCCTGATTAAAGTAGTCCCAAGTCCTGGGCCTGATAGTGCAGCTCAATGTTGTGGGTTTTTTTCTTTAAAATAAAGGATTGATTTTAATCTTAGATTTGATTCTTGAGCAGAACTCTGCTGCAGAAAACTCCTCTTGGTGTGTAATGCAAATGAAGCTACTGAGGAATGTTTCATACCTGCAGCACACCCTCACCTAATATACTTTAAGGATGGGTTTAATTACTGCTCCATGCTGAGGGCTCTTTGCTTGGATCACTCACCAGAAATGTTGAGCACTGTAACTGGGACATGGGAAATGCATGGCTGCTGGTTTAATCAATCTGTAGGACTGGATGGAAACGGGTGGGCAAGGTTAGAGACTCTGCAAACCCAGGATGAAATTGCTTCTTACAGAACTCTGTACAGAAGTAGCAAACCAGCAATCGTAAAACCAATTCACAACAATGTTTTGAGTGTTGCCAGTCAAGTGATGCACTGGAAAAGACAACTGGGACTTTACGTGCCTACTCTACCCCTACTGACTTCAAATATATTTCTACAAATAAATAGTAATTTTTCCTCCTTTCCCTGTTTTGAGTAACATCTAAGGAGCATTAAATCTAAGCTTTAGCATGAAATGTAGGTGAAAACTTTTCAGAGTTTTTTTTTATAAAATATTGGGCGAGGGAAGAACAAGATCGTGCTTATCGGGGCAATCAAATAATTACTACAACACGATTCCTCAGCAGTTATGCTGAAGTGTCACCATGCTGGTTTTCCTGACCCGTGTGAAGCTGAGACCAGCCCACAGCCAGCTTTTAAAAACCAACTGAATTCTTAAGCAGCAGGAAAATAAGCAGAGACCAGTTCTTACAGTGTTCTCATTTAGTGTTTTTGCAAATGCATGACCATCCATCCTGAAGACACTGAGGCTTCTCTGCCATCATTTCGATGGGCTTTACAGGAGAAGGCACCCTGAGGAGCACCCCTGTGGCCAAGCGCCAGGAGAACGGCGAGGTCCCCGGCGCGCTGTGTCCTGGGCCGGGCTGGCCACATCCTGCTCACCAGGACCACAGGCCGGGCTCTGCAGCACCTTGCTGGGCCCAGGGGTGCTCAGCTGGTGACTGTGCCCTGTGTGTTCCCCCAGGACCCGTTGAGTCACCCCAGCCTGGCTGTGTGCCCCTCGAAGGGCTGGGAGCAGGTCCTCCATAGTTCAGTGTCAGGCACTGCTCCTTTCCTCTTCCCTACTTGTCCTGCTTCCATGTGAACTGCTAACATTCACTAAAAGCAGGGAGGTGAAAGTGCTAACTAACCCTGGTGCCCAAGGTAAAATTGTCAACATGCTCACAGCAGCGCTTTCATCTGTGTTATCTCCAGAGCTGCTTGTATCTGACCTTGCTCTGTATTTTTACCCTTGTGCATCTTCAGCTCGATAACTCAGCAGCATGTACTGGGTACTCGGGCTGAGGAAAGAGCTTGATCTACAGGGAAGAGCATGGGATAAGGGATAGCAATCAGAAGCATTGAGATTCTATTTTGTTCTCAGGTAATCTCTATATTCCCTACAAACATGCTTTTGGTACACAGTCTAGATTAAGAACAGTAAAAATAAACCTTTCAGTTAAGCTTTATTGAGCATGTTTCACGGTTCTATGTTGTGAAGCTCTGAGTTGGCTTTTGCACTGTGGAGCTTTAAATGAAATTGAAATTTTCAGAGATAATAGTAATTCAAGCACTGCTTCGGATGTAAAAGGCAGTGTGTTGAAAGTGAAATGCAACAGCAGGTAAGTACAGACCTTTCACAGAAATGTTCCCACCTTATTCTTACACCAGACTTTCAGATCGTGGCTGGCGGGGGGTGGTGGTGTGTGGAATTATGTTAATCAAAAAAATGCTGATTTTTTTGTGTTGAAACTCGTATGGTTGGAGGCTTTGTCCTAAACTTCCCCTTCGCACCAATGAGTGTACTCAAAACTTAACAAACCTCTTTAACTGCCAGCCCTGCTGAATCACCTTTGGATGTGAAAGGCTTTCTGCTGATTTGTTCAGTCTCTTCCAGTGGGTCAGAAGCTTGCTCTCTTAACCAGCTTACCTCCCTGTGGTGTGCCACACACTTGTGTGAGGTAGAGCTCGGTACTGCTCCGTGGCTGCTCTTTGTCCCAGTTGCTCTTAGTACATGTGGCGTAACTGCTGGAGAGGGCTGTGGTGTCTTACAGTGTGTCCTGGGCTTTCTGCCCACAGGGTTCTTCTGGTAGGTCAGGCTGATGGGCCCCATCACAAAGTGGCCCTCCTTCCAGCTGCCCCACGTGGTGGGGCGTGATAGACCTGTGGGCCTGTGCCATATTGTGCTTTTGGCAGCTGGATACTTGAGATACCTGCAAGCTTAACTCTTTCTGGCCTTGCCTCCCTGCCGTGATACATTTGGTTAGCTTTGCAAGTGTAAGCTGAACCTCCTTAGCTCAGAGGCAGGGAGGGGAGTGGCATGGTTTTGGTGACTACAGTCTGTGGGATGACTCCAGGAGTGGGTGCTCTAACCTTTGCTTTTAGCCATACAAGCCTTCAGACTGCTGCTGGAGGTGACCTCTAATGGAACAACTCATTGGAGCAGCATTGCAGAAACAATTCCTCATTTGGACCGAGTGGGTCACACATTTTGGTGATCCCGAGAAACCAATCTAGTTTGTCACTAATGAAACAGAACATATTGCAATGCAAATGAGCAGAGCTGCATGACAAGTGGTCCCAGAGTCCTCGGTTCTTGCTATTGATTGTGCAGTCTTAATTATTCATGCTATGCAAATTACATTTCTCATCTCGCTCCTTCTTGTCTACATATTTTTGATACAGGGCTTGCCTGCAAACAGTCTTGTTCTTTCACTTCAGAGGCGAGGATTGTTTCTGGCAAAGTTCTTAATGTTCCTTTTTCGAGTGAGTACTGGCTGAGCTGGGCAAGGCTCGGGAGCTCTGTCAGTGAATTCATCTTGCTGTAACTTCAGATGACGAAAGGGAAGAGTTTGTGGAGGAGTATTTGATAAGAACAAAAGCTTTATTTAAACCAGTTTTCAGCTGTCTTTCTTCTGTACCGAAGCCCTCGTGGTACTTGTTTTCTGGTCAGTTGCTTGGAATAGACACATGGGAGTGTTCTTTTATTCATCCTAAATATTATTTTGCATTTCAGGTATACTAAACCACTAACCTTTGCAGACTGCATTAGTGACGAATTGCCATTAGGATGGGAAGAAGCTTATGACCCTCAGGTTGGAGTTTATTACATAGACCACAACACCAGTAAGTGACACGTTACTGTATTTTTGCAGAGTGATTGTTTTGTGCCTGTGTTAAAATATCCTGAATGCAAACCCACAGAATCGCTAGCAGCATGTTTTAGAGTAGATGAGATCTGCAGCTCCTGAAATCAAATCTTGCCCTTTTCCATGGTACAAATTACTTCCCTCTCTGAAACAGGAATTTGAGACCTTTTTTGGTTTGTGGTCTTCACATCTGCAGTCCCATTCGAGCTACCAGTACAGACGTGCTTCTGGGAGATTTGGCTCTCCCTATGGAGGAGTCTGGCCAGGTAGCAGTCACCTGGAGTTTGTTCTTAGCCTGGAATTTGTCCTTGAGGCAAGGCCATTGGAAGCAGTGCAAAGGTCTTGCGCTGATTCCCCTGGCAGGGATGAACCGAACAACTGCATGAGCTCCCTTAGCTGTGGGAGCCTTTGCTAGAGAGGCAACTCTCTCCCAGGCTTGGGATATCCTGAGAGGTGTGCAAGCTGGAAAAGAGTTAAGCTCAGGCTTGTGGTGTTTTTATTCTATGTCCTCAAACTGAGCCACTGCTCATTAGTCTTTGTTAGATTGCTTGATAGACCAGAAGTGTTAAGCTTTATAAGCTCATTTGAATTATAAGAAAATACAGAACTTGATATATTGTTACAGACATTGTTAGAAAAATGTGCATTGGGTTGTGCTAGAGCAAATCCCCTGGAAAAAAAGTAACAAACAGAATAAATGAGTGACTTTGGTTCTCTTTACAGAACAGCTCCAATTGCAGCCCAGAAGTTGACAGCAGAACCATGCCCAGGCCCTTTGAGGGTGCTCGTAACTCATGCAAAGAGAAAAACTTTTAAAAGACAGAAGTACTTTGAAGTTGGTTGTTGCTTTGTTGGTTTGTTGTTTTTTTAATCTGCTTCTAGGACTTTTCAGCCATATTTTTTTCAGCTAATTCCAAGATCTTATTTAAAATAAAAATGTGTAAGTCTGTTTTTTTTCTTCTCTCTTCACACCCTTCCCTTTTTCAGAAAATTTATGCTTTTACCTGTCTTGAGACTGCACCTTCCAGCTTTTAGCAACAAGTGAAGTTGTATTAAAATGCAGAATGAAAAAAGCTTATTCTTAGGAAGCACTAACTGCCCTCTGCAATTACAAAGCTGAACTGTCTCCAGATGTGAAAGTGACACAAATATTTTTATTTATAGCCTGTATCCTCCCAATATCAGAGTATTTAAATGTCTTTATCCTAATTATTTTTCTGTGAGGCAGCGGTTATTGATCTTTCCTTTTAAAGGAAAGGATAGTGGGGAAGAAAGGGTAGAGAAGCCCACAGGATCACACAAAGGATATCTGCAGGAGGGAGGACTGGACCAAGTCTACTTGAGAAGGTGCTAAATTGTGGTTTCCTATAGGTCTGTAAGATGGTCATGTCCATTTTACTTCCACAAGAGAAGACAGGGGAGAGTTAATGATGAGCTTGCCTTTTAAAGACAGGCTGAATATTGATGCTTTTTCCAGAGTCACTGGGATCGGAGTTATTCCTGTGCTGGGTAAGAGTTCAGTTTAGAAGTCTTAAGACTTCTTTTTTACCTCCTTTTGAATCACTTAATGTTTTCATGACTGCATCAAGGAAGCAAAAAAGAGAGAAGAGCCTGTGCAAAGACTCCAGAGAAGGCAAAACTAGGGTTGACTTCCCTTCTCTGGTGGTTGGAGGCTTACTTTATCAGGTGCTGGGATGTGAGAGATGCCTACCCATGTTCCAGATCAAGGCAGCCCAAAGACAGGGGTGTGCCACCTTCTAGTACCTCTGCAGGGCTTTTCTGAATTAGGCAGCAGCATTGGATTAAGAGGTTCCCACCAATTTCAGTTTTACCCGTACAGTTCTTCTGAGGAAGCTGTTTCTTCCCTGTCCCTTCCCAGTGAAACAGCTGTGGGGCTTGGTGGTTTTTCACCTTGGATGGATTCCCTCCTCAGGTTTATCAGGCAGTGACAGGGACTGTTGCAGTAGATGTGAGCCTCTGCAGGTGCTGTGGGAGCTGGCATTGTCCCCAGATGAAATAATAAACCCACAGGTTCCTCTGACCACAGGAAACAGTTGAGTCAAGTAAAATGAGAGGATGTTTCCAACAGTCTTTTCCTTGTCCCCCTCTGAACTTTCTCTTTAGTTTCAAATGTATTTTTATCTTCTCATTTGTTGTTCTCTCCTGTCACCACCGGGGGAAGCTGAGTGCTGCTTGTCCCTGTGACCCATGCTATCCAAAACTGGGACATCAGCTTACTCCCCTGGTATTGGCCTAAAGGAGGATGGCTAGCTGTGGGCTGGGGGGATGTGGTTCAGGTACAGGAAAATAACCTTGATCTGAAGCCTGTTGTGGGATGTGGAAGCTTGTCAGACCTGCTCAGTGTTTCAGCAAGCAGAAACTGCAGCTTTGTAGCTGAGGCAAACCAAGTATGATCTTAATTGTACACTGGAGTTGGCCCCAGCATGAGTGCACGGAGATCTGGTTGCAGGTCTGAGCCCTGTGTGGTCCAGGTCTGTTCCACTCAAAAGCACCCCAGGCTTCAAGGGTATGCAGAGCAGGCTTCAAAGCACACGGACGCCTGCTTAACAGCAGTTGCTCTTAAAAAGTTTCATTTCTATGGGGTGCCAGAGGCTACAAGACTTGACATAGAATTTCAATTAAAAGGTTAAAAAGAAGAGAAATAAAATCATAAGCCTATTTCTTATGCTGGCTCTAATCCAGCTCCTGATAAAGCAAACCCTATCCACTTACCTTCAGCTAATCGCAAGGCTCATCGTTGTGGTTTATGCTGAACTATCCTCTGGAGAGTATCCAAACCCTTCTTCCTCTGCTAGGTCTCTGGCAGATTCCCTCTGCAGGAAAGAACCGTCATCAGAGGGTGTGATGGGGATGGAGGCGTGTTGGTTCTTGCTGCACACTAATTAGCAGACACAAGCCCAAGGACAGACCCAAATTAAATCTAAAGCCAGGAGCCATTAAGGAAAGTGAGATGGAGAACACTTCTAACCTCCTCTCTGAGGCAAAATAAATACAATTGAATTGAGTACCCAGCATATTCCTATTAATGCCTTGCCCTGAGCGTGTGGCTCTGGGAGAACTTTTTTTGAATTTGCTTTGCACAAAGAAATGATGATTTTCTTGCCCGATGCTGATGCAAGCAGAGTAAGACTACATTCTTCAAACATGAAACAATCAGATTTATTTATTTACCAGCTCAACGTGAATTTAAAAATTCACAAGACAACAAAAGATGTTAATGGCTTGCATTTCTGCGGTCCTTTCATCTGACTTATGAGTGTATTTTGGACAACCTCTTCTCACTTGTGCCCTGTGGTAGATAGGATGAGGAGCAATGGATTCAAGCTCAAGCACAGGAAGTTTCACCTCAACATGAGGAAGGACTTCTTTACTGTAAGGGAACAGACTTCTCAGAGAAGTTTGGGAGTCTCCTTCTCTGGAGACTTTCAAGATCTGTCTGGCTGTATTTCTGAGCAATCTGACGTAGTTTTGGTCCTGCTTTGGCAGCGGGGGTGAACTCAGTGATCTTCAGAGGTCCCTTCCAACCCCTACCATTCTGTGTTCCTTGGTAGCTGGGGCAGAGCGAGCGCTCTTGGTCAACAATTTCACAGGCTGTTATTAGGTGTTTGAAAATCAATGCTGAAAGCTGCAATCAAGGGGATCCAGTTAGCACTGTGATTACTGAAAAGGTTGAGCTGAATATTTCGAAAAGTGGGAACAAAGCAGTTTCAGTACATGAGTTGTCCATGCTCTCCATGAGCTGGCTGCCACCTGCTCTCATTGTCAGGTGGTCTAAGTGCTTGGGGCAGTGTCAGTGTTTCACCACTTCACGGAGGTATTCTGGATTCTGGGGTTTTAATTGTCTTCCTCCTGGCTGCTTGTTATGGAGGGATTTCCCTGCAGCAGCTTCCACCACCCTTCTTGCACCTGTAGGAAAAACGAGCTGCTAGTTGAAGGGAAAACAAAATAACCAAGCTTGAAGAAGCCATAGGTGCAGGTAGATGTGTGACCCAGGGTCCTGAATTAGACTTCAAGAGTTGTGGGTACTTTGCCAACGTACTCATTAAACTTGAAATTAAGTGTCCTGAGTCATGGTTGCTGGTGCATGTCCATGCAGCCTGGTCCGGGGAAGCTGCGTGTCTGGGAATACGGGGGGCAGCTCTGAGTAACTCGCAGCGGACTTTCCCCTTCTGGCTCTGCTTATGGAGTGAAGGGAGTTACTCCGTCTGGCTGTGGGTGATGGCTGTCTGGAAAGTGGGACTTGGGGGCAAGAACAGAGACAGGAGCCTGACATTTTCAGACTTTTACAGTTGATATGCTGCTGTGTCTTCCAGGCTTTCTTGCTGCCTCAAGGCGAGACCATAGTGCTGTCTGGGAGGGCATCAGCACCCTCAGTTGGCACAAGTAGCTGCTTTTTCCTTGAGTTATTTTGTGGCAGTTTTTCAGGTCCAGACTTAGCTTTAGTATTGCATCAGCTGAAGTGCTGT
Source organism: Ceryle rudis (assembly GCA_033439905.1). Lineage (NCBI taxonomy): Eukaryota > Metazoa > Chordata > Aves > Coraciiformes > Cerylidae > Ceryle > Ceryle rudis. The sequence continues at coordinate 20,335 of JAAGNO010005356.1, read as the reverse complement.
TTCTGCTTGCAGGACCTACCTACAAAAGGACTTTGTATTGAAATGCTTCTATGAACAATGCTGTTAGCATCTTAAAAATTTTTCTTTTAATCATCTTTTGCAGTTTCTGTAAGATTTGTTTTGTAACTTGAAATGATGGGGAGTTTTTGGGTCTTGAGATACTGTTAAAACAAGTCACTGCTGGAGTATCCTGTTAATTTTCTCCTCAGCATGATCATGGACAGCTTGTGAAAACGGTTGAGTGTCCATCCCTTGGGTAAAATGCTTCATTTCTCGTTTGGCTCCTGGGATTATTGTCAAACTGTTCTCTTCCCTACATCCTGTGTCGTGCGGTGTTCGTCTTGTGCCCGACTCGCATAAGAGCTGCTCGTACCTTCCACCATGGCAGCTTTTACTAAATATTTAAAAAGGCTCTTAAGATATGTAGATTAGATTCCTACTGATAGTTTCAAGCAGCTCCTTTTTATTAATTATTCATTATGTGGTAACTAGGCATCCTTATTCAAGCATGGTAGTTTAGACAGTTTAGAGCATTTAGTCAACTGAATATTGGAACCTGTTCCGAGCAAGAACACCCTTGAAAGAGAAATGAAAACATATTTTGGACATTCCTTCACAAAACTGAGACAAATACTGATAATAAATGTGCCTAATTAGTGTTAGGACTAGCTGCGTGACTGTGACCTTATGTCTTTTTCACAACTAGCAGCCTGAAAAGCAATGTATTGGAGGTGTTGGGGTAGCGGAGATGGAAGTGGTGTAGCTGCTTGTAACTGCGTTGCCTATGTTACCAAAAAATGTTTTTCTTAAACTCTGCCTCCTGTATTCTGCGGTGATTTACTGCTGTGCTTGCTGTCAGGGAAGGAAATGTTTACTCCCCTTCTAAGATGCTGTTTATACAATGTCATTTTAGATGCTTTCATGAATACACTCTGTGATTTAATGAGTCTTTATTTTTACCTACCTATGGAATCTGACTGAGAAGGTTTTCTTTCCTCTTTTTAATAAAAGCCACTTGGCAGCCAAAGAGGACGCGCAGAGTTATAATTGCTTTTGTGTTGTCAGATGTAGTATAAAGCAGTCATGTGGCAGTGATGTTTTCTGAAAGTTGGTTTGTTTTTTTTTTCTTTTTAATCAGTGAAATAGTAGAGGTATTTTATTAGTAAAGTTATCAAGCAGTTGCAATAAAGATAAGTCTAACAATCGATGTCAATATCTTCAAGCCTGCGTGTGCTTATGCTTCTGTGTGCATATGCTTTTGTGTATGTTTGAAGAGGCAGAACCAGGATGATCCTCAACAGCAGAGTTGGAGAGTTGTAGGATGATTTCATCCTTAATTTTTCTGTACAGTGACTTTGTGTGGCAGAGCTCAGTGGTGTTCATTGTGGATCAACAGTCACCTAAGGAAAAAAAAAAGTGCTTATTCCATTTTTTTATTATGGGATGGGTCAAGGGGCAATATAAAATATTTCCATGAGTGGTGGAGCTTCTCCGAGCAGCAGTACAAACCTGCATTCCATTGATCTTGCCTCCTTCTGTTTTCTCCCTAAGAAACTACACAGATAGAAGACCCTCGCGTGCAGTGGCGGCGGGAGCAGGAGCATATGCTGAAAGACTATCTTGTCCTGGCCCAGGAGGCAATTGCTGCACAGAAGGAGATCTATCAAGTGAAACAGCAAAGGCTTGAGTTGGCCCAGCAAGAATATCGGCAGCTGCACGATGTTTGGGAGCACAAACTGGGCTCTCAGACCAGCTGTGAGTAGTTAGTAAACTCTTACCCAGTGACTTTCTCAGCCGTGAACCCACTAGGACTGTAAAACACTTGAAGCTGGTCCTCTGATGGAGCACTGGGATGTGTTATGCCGTGTCACTCTCCACGCTTGCTCAGTTTGTCTCAAAAGCGATAGCTGCCCCTTTGGTAAAGGAGAATTGTTATGAGACGCTGTTGCAGTTGGCTCGGTCCCTGGAGTCAGTGGAGATTCTCAGCATGGGCTTCAGGAAATGGGGAAAAATGTGGTGATTGGCTCAATGTGAAAAAATGAAGTTATATGGTATTTTCCTCGATTCCCCTGTCCAAAGAAACAAGGCCGGACGGCTCACCTCAGATAGCATTCCCAGGCCCTTTTGGAGTTTAACATCCCAGGTAGTTGAGTGACTGTCTCAGGGGCTAAGGGCCCGTATTTTATGCCATTGGTGGATTATCTCTCTGCATATGAAGAACATTGTTTTGTGCCCCTGTTCTTTGTCACACAGGAAACATCAATACCCATTGCTTCAAGAGTTGGTGCAGAGATGTTTATAGAAGGCCAAATTTTCTCCTTATTGTTACTAGTTAGGAGCTGGAAAATGTCCAGAGGAGGATTTACTTCCTGCAAGTCTTCCATTTTTTTTTTTTTTTTAAATAATCTTTAGTATTGCAGACTTTTAATATTCTTGCTAGCCACATCAGTGGGGTGACCTCCTTCAGCTTCACTCTTGCCGAGTTATGTCTTACGGTGCTGAATTGCACTGGCTAAGCCTGTGTCTGATATAAGAAGGTGTTTAAGTAGTTTTCTACGAACTTAATTGACTAGGATCCCATCCATCATCTCTGAAGTACAGTTTCTGTTCTTTTCTTAAGAGCACTCCACCCAAGTCCTGGTGTAGCAGAGCAATAGGCTAAGAGCACTGTGAACAGGAATTATGTTGGTGTGATGTGATCTGTCTTTAAAATAAAAATACAACCAAACAGAAGGAACTAGAAATGCTTGCCCATGTTTTATAGGGCATAAACTGATGGCTGCAAGGATCAAAACGTCTCCCTTGCCTACAGCTACCTTTAACAGCGTTGCACACTGGGGAGCTTCTGTACCTTCTGAAGCAGAAGGGTTTTATCCGCTGTTGAGAAGAGAATTCCATACTTAATGGGCCACTGATGTGATATGGTGTGACACAGTGTACGACTGGTCATGTCCTCAAGGCTGTGACAAGGCTTTTTCAGTTTCTTCTTATTCTTTGTTTTTCTTTGTTTCTAAACGTTCAGCAGATTGCTTACTCAACGAGAAAGTCTGGAGAAAAAAAAAATAAAAAAGGGAAAACCTTTCTGCCATGCCTATTCCTTCAGTTCAGTTAAATTCCTTTTCTGCCATTCCTATCCCTTCAGTTCCTTTAAGTGCCTTTGGAAATGCAGGTAGTCGCACTGTGGAATGGAGTGAATGTCATGGGGAGTCTGAGTTAAGTGTGTTAACCTGGAACAAATCAAGACGCTGGAGATGCAAGACATGCTCTGGCCTCTTTAGTGTACACTTGTTGTAGAGTACTTGACTGCACTACTGCCTTTCCCTGCCTTTGAGGGGTGAGAAGAGATCTGGAAAATGGGTAAAAGGCCTACACCAGCAATGTGTGGAGATCTGGGTGTGCAGGGCTGACAAGCTGTCTTGATTTGTAGTGGGGCTGGTAGAAACATAGGGAGGAAGTTGAAGCTGCTAAACTGGGCGTTGTGTTTGTTCTAGTGCTCTCTGGCTCATCGTCAAGTTCTAAGTACGACCCGGAGATCCTCAAAGCAGAGATTGCTACTACAAAATCAAGGGTGAGTAGCACGAATGGACCTTTGCTTGCCATGAGTAATCTGCAGGTATTTCCATGCCATGTGGCAAATACCAAAAGGAGATGCCAAAGCAGTTGAAAAAGCCAATGTTGCCATTCTTAATCAGGAGATCATTTATCAGAACTCTCAAACATTGCTGTCTTAAGAGTTTGAAAGACTTTTTTTTCCTTTAGACTTTAGACTTCCTTGGAAGCTGGCAGTACCCGCTGCTGTGCAGATAGGCTGTGGGGTATTCAGCTGCCTGCTGGCTCCTTGGTGTGCCACAGTGCTGGAGAGCTGTGAGCTCTCTCCAGAGACTGGCAGCTGTTTTGTCCTGGGCTTAGTGCGGGTTGTTAGCAGCAGTGCACGCTCTCATGCAGAGCTCAGTTTGGGAAGAAGAAAGGACTAAAGTAAAGTAGGTCAGTCTGGCCTCTGTGGAGGAATATAAAACAGCAAGCTGTAGGGTCAGTGAATTTACAATATGTATTATCATCCCGCTGTGTTACTCATGCAGTGGGGCCTTTTAGTTGGGTAACTTGGAGGATGGTTTCTATCGCTGCAGTGTAACTCCTGTCCTGATGCTTAATGCTTTTTTTTTAATGACTGGGAAGGTTTTAAACATTTCTGAGTGAAGCTGGCATGGTTCATTCCCGTCTGTTGAATTTTTCTCTGCTTTTCTGCTTATGAGGCTGGAATGTCCCTTGAGCCCCTTATTAACTGGTGCAATATCTGGGTGCTGGATAAAGCCCTGGCCAGTGACAATGCCCTGGTGAGGATGCAGGCAGGGCTGTTAGTTGCTGTTGAGGCGAACACATTATCTGGGAATTTTGTTTAGAGTGCTGTCTACACTGAATAAGTTTTGAATGGAATGGGTAGTGCTGTACCTAAATCCTCATATCAAATACCTTCTCAAAATGTGACACCTTGCTTTGCTGCAGGTTAATAAACTCAAGAGAGAAGTAGCTCACATGAAGCAAGAGCTCCAGTACAAAGAGCATGGATTTCAAACACTGAAGAAGTAAGTTTGTTTTCAAGATCTTATTTTTAGGTTAGAACATGTCTGGCTTGTAATGCATCGCCCTCTATATTTATAAATAGCTGCTTAAACAATGTAAGCTGAAATCTGTTGCTGCTGGTATCTTTAGGCACATGCAACTGAAAGCAGTACGCAGCCATGGGGTTAGTTTTCTCACATTAATGCCTGTATGTGATTGACCACATCGGAACTGACCTCATGGCAAAAAGCTTTTGAACCAGGATCTCATCAGTTAAATGGTATTGTTTTACTCAGTGTTTCTCAGTACGGATGACACAGCACAGCCTGTTGTCTTTAATTATAAGAGCTGTTGTTTTAGGGCACGGAGGAAAAGTTTCAGGTACTTACCTTTGTATGACTAGACATCTGGCATGTTTTAAATAATGCCACTGGTTAATATCTTACTGATCTAAACATCAACAGTGGTAGAATTCCTTTGAGAAGAGGGAAGGATGAGGCAGCTCATAATAAGGTTGTGCAAGCCAATGTGTCCTTGCACGGGAGGTCTGTGCCTCCTTCTTGAAATCACGACTGAAAATAAGGTACCTGTGATAGATGGCTGAGTTGATCCTCTCCAGGCTAGAAACAAGGTGACAAGCAGCAGTCTGCCCAGACATACTGCTCTGGGGGGTTTGGGTGCATCTTTGTCCTCCCTAAGGAGTCAGAGATGACTAAAATCAGAGTTCTGAAACTTAATCCACTTCTGAGTGGAGTAACTTAGCTGGTGATGAGTGGGGTTCCTTCTCTTGTCTTTATTATACTTCAGAGTATGTTTTTCCATAATATTAAGGTCAAGATGGATGCATGTGTCTAGGATGATTAACTGGACTTTACCAAGCATTAGCTTACTATATGGTTTTTTTTGGTTTGGTTGTTTGTTTTTGTTTTTTTTTAATTTCCATGCAGAATTGACATGAAAATGTCTGATACTCAAGGTGGCTACAAACTTGATGAGGCACAAGCCATTTTAAGTGAAATGAAAGCTCTCAAGAAGGCCATCACGTCAGGGGAGAAGGAAAAACAAGACCTCATTCAGGTATCAAAAGAGGGTGACTTTATAGTATCTTGTGTCATTGGTGCTATTGGATTTAATTTCTGAGAAGTAATTTAAGTATTTTGTATTTCAGATATGTAATCAAGCTTTTTATTAATATAAATCAGTTCTGTATTGTGGTTGGACTGCAGCTTTTTTAGTTCCTCAGGTCCTGGAAATAAGAAACTGGCAGTAGTAAGCACTTGCTTAGAGAAGAGCGTTTGTCTCAGGGTTTATCATAGAATGGCGTAGGTTGGAGAGGACCTTAGAGAGATATCTCATCCAACCTCCCCGCCATGGGCAGGGATGCCTGTCAACAAGACCAGCTTTCTTGAGGCCCCATCCAGCCTGGCCTTGAACACCTCCAGGGAGGGGCATCCACAACCCCTCTGGGCAATCTATTCCAGAGTCTCACCACCCTCCTCCTGAAGACCTTTTTCCTAAGATCTAGTCTAAACCTATTTCCCCTCAGTTTAAAAACATTTCCCCTTGTCCTATCACTGGACACTCTCGTGAAGAGTTTCTCTCCAGCCTTCCTGTAGGTTCTTTCCAGGTACTGGAAAGCAGTTAAAAGGCCACCCTGGAGCCTTCTCTTCTCCAGGCTGAACAATCCCAGCTCCCTCAGCCTGTCCTCGTAGCAGAGGTGCTCCAGCCCCTGGACCATCTTAGTGGCCTCCTCTGGACTCGTTCCAACAGATCCATGTCCCTCTTATGGTGGGGACACCAGAACTGGATGCTGTATTCGAGGTGGGGTCACACAAGAGCAGAGTAAAGGGGGAGAATCACCTCTCTTGGTCTGCTGGCCACACTCCTCTTGATGCACCCTAGGATACAGTTATCAGTCAAGAATGAACCAGTGGGACCGTGCTGCTGCTCCAGAGCAGACCTGGAGAAGCCATGAAAACATGATGGGCCCCACTTGGTCTGCCATCTCCAGCAGAGCACCTGTCTGTGGGGCCAGATGGTGCCCTAATGCCTGGGGGCTGCTCCCTGCTGCGGGAGGTGCAGTCCAGCCCTGCCTGATGGTGGAACGCTGGAACAGGTTGCCCAGGGAGGTGGTTGAGGCCCCATCCCATGAGATATTCAAGGTTAGACTCAACAAAGCTCTGAGTAACCTGATCTAGTTGAGGATGTCCCTGATCACTGCAGGGGGGTTGGACTAGATGACCTTTAGAGGTCCTGTCCAGCCCAAACTAGTCTATGATTCTATGACCTCGGCTCCATGCACGTGGTAACTATGGGCAGATCTTCATCGTGGAGTTGAGGCTAAAGCTGTGCACCTGCTGAGGTACTTTGAGCAGAAGTGAGCTCACCTCATGACTTTTTATGGTTTTAGAGCTTAGCCAAGCTAAAAGACAGCTTTGTGAATGACAGAGGATCTCAGTCAGACCTGTGGGCCAGCAGCATGTCCGTGGAGAGCTCCAGCCCTCTGCTACCCCGCCAGTACCTGGATGTCAGCTCCCAGACAGATGTTTCAGGAACTGTGAGTAACGTGTGAGAAACTAAGTGCAGGTGGAACCAGTCCTCTGAACTCTTCCCAGTACTGCCTCAGTGCAGGTTTCCAAGCCCGGGCAGGTATCTGAAATGATACCTTCTCCTGGTTAAAACTTCAGTGTGACCTTCATTTTTGTGTAATGCTAATGTATCTCTGAAGGCAACCTACTCTTTCCCCACACTGTCTCTGTTAGAAGAACCCAGGTGAGAATAAAAGGGAAGGAAGTTTTATTCTGCCTGCAGGTGTAGCTTCTTGTGACACAAATATTCCCGTAGCTCTTTATAGCAACGATGTGCTACTAGGCGAGAAACATTCAGCAGCTACATATGGGCTTAGCTCTAATGAGGACTTAAGATTGCGCTTGGCTTTTAGGGTGTTATGAGTGAGAATGATAACATATGTGCTGCTATTTTGATGCCATCAAATGGGTAGGACTCAAAAACCTTCAGTCCCACTTGTGCAACAAGATCGTAACTGTCAGGTTGGTGCCCAGCCTCAGCAAGGACTCGGTCAGCACTGTGAGTACATCATATGTCTCACAGGACATCACAGAAGCCTCTCCTGTGAACCTTTACTTGCATGTTTGTAGACACTTTTGGTCAGTGCCACACATGTGAATAAAGAACTTCAGATCTGGGCATGCTGGGATGTCCCTTGTCTTTGGACTTGACAACCAAAGCGAGATGTCATCAAAGCCAAAATGCAACGCAGCACTTAAAGACTGCAGGCAGCCTTTAAGAAGAAAGATTGCAAAGCTGTTTGTGTGTGCATGAAAATAGAATCCTGAGGTAGATTTTCTGATAAACTAGGCCAGAAAGAGCCTCCAAATCGCGTGGGTTTTTAAGTATTTGAAGAAATCATGAAAAAATTAATTGAAGGGCAGATTTTCCTATTCTGTGACGGGTTTAACTAGTAAATGAGTTTGACAAGAGCACTAGTAATGTCATCAATAGGGGATATCAAAAAAGGAGTGATTACTAAGTTGCTGTATTTATATTTTTTGTCTCAGTTTATTACCAGCAGCAATAACCAGTTGGCTGAGAAAGTGAGATTACGCCTTCAGTACGAAGAAGCAAAGAGAAGGTAATGCTTTGGACTGTTGTAATTTGTGGCTGTCACACAGCTTATGCTGAAGATCTGTTTGACTAGAAAAGGTGCCACTCTGATGAAAACCCAGCGTTACTGCAAAATAAACACAGTAATTTTTGAGCCAGTGAGGCAATAGCCTTTTTGGGCCAATGTTACCATTCAAGAAGTAAATAACCATCCCAGAACTTAGTAAGGAGTGACTAATATATGAAGCATTCAGTCCGGCCACACCTGTGGGGACAGAAGTGTTTTTGAAACTTGTTGCCAGTGCTTCCCCATTCCTAATAAGGAGACTGCATTGCAAGGCATGTCCTTATTCAAAATGAAATGAATGTTTGCATGGCTTTGAGCCTGATAAGGAGAAATATATATTGTGTTAACACCTAACGTATCAAAACGTGGTCAATGGCTACAATTCCCGGGCTTATCCGCTTATCTGTAAGAACATAAGTTTTCACCCTTGCCCTCTGATCTGAGATGAATGAAGAATAGATTTTAAAAATTCATATCTACTTAACAAGCCAATTGAAGCAAAAGTGTTCTGGGGTTTACTTTTTTAATAGATAATGGCTAACTCAACTGTTTAGTTAAATGAAAACCAGCAAGCGTTCTTGTTTAGACTTTGGCTGGCATAGTCCTTGTTCAGCAAGGTAACCGTCAGTGGTGGTGACTTCAATTTTAACTGCTCTAAAGGGACTTTGCTATTCCAGAATAACAAACTTCAGATGCATGGTACGATCTGTGCTTGGGATGTATGCGAGGAGAAGGTTTTTTCCCAGTCTCTGGTTAGAGATCAGAGCTCTAAGGCCGAGGTTATTCATATTAGTATATTGGCATAGTCAATAGGCCATGTCTTTCGGAGGCTAACATTTGGTGTGTATCTGTGGCAGTTGTCAAAAACAGTGTATGGCCAGCTGCTTTTGACATGAACTTAGACTTTTCTTTTTTGGGTGCAGCAAATTTGTCAGAACAGTCTGATTTGCCTATTCAAGATTTGCCCAACTACCTTGACATTCAAATCATTCTGTGACTTTTTAAAACAACATCAAAGTTATTAATCCTCCAAGTGCAGCGGTTAATTTTTCAGTGTTAAAATTGCTTTTTACTCTTAAGCTTTGCTCAAGACTGCAGTTTAATTCACACTGACTTCACATCTTCAGACTGAAGTGGAGCACTCTTACTTCAGCCTGTATCATTTCCAAGAAGGAGGGAGTGAATAATGACAAACCTGAGAAGAAAATTAATATGCTCTTTAAAAAGAGACAGAACATAATAAAGGCAGCACAGTCGTGCACTTGAAGTAATGATGAAGGGCATACAACACAATCTTGCAGTTAAAGAAGGGTTGATACTTCATGTCTGTCTTAGATTATCTATAGATTTTTCTCAGAGTTTAAAAAACATTATCATGAGGAAAGATGGGTCTGAACGGGCATGAATAATTGATGCTAAAATGAAAAGATCTCCAGCTAGCAGAGCGCTGGGGTTTTGGCACGGGCTTTAGTAGAAGCTGCAGAAACAGAGAACTTGACTGATTTTAAGCTGTAACAATACCATGGATATAGTGACTCACAAGGAACCTTCTGCTCCTGTGAAAATTCCTCCTTGTGATGTTAGAAGTGTTTCCTGTCCCCACACGTCAAGGTTTAGGCAGCATATTAAAACGTTCCAAAACCACAATAGAAGAGCAAGTACTTTGCCTGTGCTCATGTTACGAAGGGAGCCGAGTGGTGGGAATACCTCTGTCTTACTAGCTCCACGTTACCTGGAAAAGTAAAACTTAAGGCCTGAAATCAAGATGATCCCATATCAATTAGGTTAGAACTGCTAGAATTATAAGGGGCTGAATCTTTTGAGAGTGGACTGTGGTAGACACTGTTCACACCATTGCTGTGGACCAGACTAAAGGTATAGATGTAGGTGAATATCTTGCCCACAAGATATTACAACTTCACCACACCAGAATTGTCGGGTTTCAATTCTGCGTGTCCCCTTCCCCGCCGCTAAGTCGTTTCCTTTCATGGCTCAGTGAGACGAGAGCCCTACAGCAGATAATGTGAAACCTGCTAAAAAGAACAAAGGGCAGCTGCAGTCACAAACCTTTAGATAAATTGGATTGGAAATTGTTAATGGGTATCATGTCAAAAGAGAGATGTCAGTGCTTCATCTCAAGAAGGAGATAGCTACTGCAGCATAAATGTCATCAGAGACGTAACTAAATTATGCTGTACAATTTCAGACATGCAGTAGTAACTCAGTTGTGTAGCACTTGCAGTCTGTGCGCTGGTTCAGTTCCTTCCAACAGTTAAAGTTTCAGCTTGGATTTTGTGTGACTGGTGCAAACTCTGGGATCTTAAAAGTATGTTTTATAATCTCCTAAAATGGGATACTTTAATGGCACATTGAGCAGCATTCCAACAATGGTGGCTATTTGAGTGCTCAGTTTTTAGACCACACCTCCCACTTTGGGTTTTGTTTAGTTTGGGGGTTTTTGTTTTATGTGGGGGAGGTTGGTTGGTTTGTTGGGGTTTTTGTGGTTGGGGGGGCGTGTTTGGTTGGTTGGTTTTGGTGGTTTTTTTCCTGAAGAACAGAGGCTGATGTGATACAGGATTGCTGATTACCGGTTGTGGTTACACATCTTAATGTACCCTTCTGTGGAGTTGCACAATCTGAACAATCTCCAAAGAGACTAAAAATTCTATGTGTTATGCCTATATCACAGAAAAGTACCAGCTTTCCCCAGCAAAAAAAAAAACAAAACAAAAAAAACCACCCAACAACAACAAAAAAAACCCAACTTATTATGACAATGAATAAATCATCTAACTATAAAAAGAAAAGTTACATAAAACTTGAGCTTCCTGCTCTGTGTTTTGTTCAGTCTTGCAAGCTAGTGGAAATTCAGAAAGATGGTGTGACCTGAGCCCAGTGTCACTGGTTTCTTTGCAGCGTGAACCTAGCATGGCTCGGCAGGGACGGCGTCCAGCCTCGGTCACTGAATGCTCAAGGGCTGGAGTCTTCAGCCAAATGCCAGACAGTCTGCAAAGCATTCCTTTTCTAATGATGCTGTTTCACTGGAAAAATAGAATGCATAAAGCTCCTTTTAACTGAAAAGAGGGAAAAAGAATGATCGTTTACAAAGGGTAAAACTTGAGGTTAGTTTAACGAACTGTTAGACTCGGAAATGCATAGAGAACAAATTCTAGTGGAAAAACCATATCCATGCAAATGTATGCCAAAAGTGATCAGATTAATGCCAACCAATCCTCTTAAACTCATATCCCTTCAAAATGCACAGAGGAATTCTTGGATTATGAATTAATGCCACTGTTAATTCTTTGCTGGAGCACAGTATTGCACTTAAGCAGGCACTAAAAAACAAAACTGCTCCTAAGAAGACCCAAAAATAGTAGAGCTGAGTATCTATCAATTATGGAAGTTTAATTAGAGTAAGCAACCTGCTGTGGGAAATGGGCTTACAGAAAGTGAGGCTTCTTTTCAGAAAGGTGATCTCTAGTCTCTCTGCTGCGATGCAGGAGGCAGATCAGTCTGTGTGAGCCTAATCCTTTACCGGCTCTCTCGGGGCTCGAGTTCCTCTTGGCCTCCAGAGCTTGGAAGACAAAGCTTTATTCTTCAAGGCCATTCAGCAGTCGTGTAGCTGCTGCTGCTGCCCAGATCTGCATCTTATTACTTGCTCCACACACTTTGGTTTTGCTAGTTGGCATTGAATTTGCTCTGTGCCTGCGTGTGTGCTGGTTTGCTGGAGGCAGGCTGCACCATCCTGTGTGCTTCTGTAGCATACATCACGTTCTAGAGGGAGAAATGTCCAGATGAGTGGCTGCAGCTGTTTGTTGTGCCCAATTTAAGTCCAGTCATTCTGTCAGTGGATCCCAAAGCCCTTTTCAAAGGGAGATGAATATTGGACTTTCAATTTACATGTAGAGCATTTCACTTCTCTTTTTTATGTGTTCATTAAACCCGAGTAGGAGATTAACCCAAGTTAATGACGTGAAGGGGCATGTGTGCCTTGGCTCTCTGGTCTTCAGTCAGGTGAATTATTTTTGAAACTATCTTGCCTTATATTACAAGATACTTTTCCTCCTTGTTTGCCTTCTAAGCTTTTGTAATTTCTCCACCCCAGCCTGTCCTGCCCTCCCCATTCCCTGCTACCCTCTCAATCCATTTGGATTGTGTGAGTTTCCAGAGATGCAAGGCCTTGGCGACTCTTATTCAACTTTACCTGTACTATTGTTTCTCAGCAAACTGCCGTGATCACCCCATCAGGTCGTGAAGAGTTGTAGGTCAGTGAGTCCACACGAGACAGCTTCCTTTGGGAAGACTGACACTACTGCCCTCAGTTCTGTCCCCAGCCCGCTGCTGGTCTTTCACTTCCCTCCGTATGTTGCATTGCAGAGCTGACAGTTCAAATACTTGGGAAACTGGGAATGGACAGATGGCTGGAGGGAGCAGCCTCCTCACCTGCCACAAGATGTGCTCTCCTCTGCTGTCAGTCAAAGCCCTTGTTAAATTCTAGATCTGTATTACTGTTGCTTTTAGTGTAATCATCTTCCTGACTGAGATAATATGGTGTGGTGCTGAAGGGTTAGTGATACAGACTTTGAAATCTGGAATGATACCTGTAATGAAAATAGACTTTAAATTTGATGCGAGTGGCTGTGGATTTCGGTAGGAGTGTATTGCCTCTTCCCCTCTTTGCATCCTTAGGCGCAGGCTGCAGCGGAAGCAGTGTGGCTCTTTAACGTGTCCAGAATGCATAGTGTTGAGTCAATAGCTGGATTCCTCCAGCAGCAGCATGCGTGTGCTTAACTTCCTCATAGGAAAGACAAAACCAGCTTCTAAACCTTTGAGTAACCACTGATCTTTATCAGCCTGTTTGAATTGACTACAGAGAGTAGACAGTTCTTTTCCATAAAGCCGATTAAAGATCTGGTATTTACTGTATGATAGTCTCCACACCAAGTACTGTGAGGCCATTAGCTGTAAGGCATATCAAACACCCTATATCTGCATATCTGACAGCTTTTTTTTGAGATCCAGAATTTCTGTTACACTGTTCCCTGACTGGTGGACACTGCAGGTCAGCTAGAGAATTGGCACTTAGCACTGGGAGCAAACCTGACTTAAAATCCAATTCTGCACGTCAGCCTCCCCATCACTTGACAGCACCCTTGTAAGGAGGGCACAAGGGCGAGGGTAGTTGTCCCCGAGCTGAAAGCCTTCTTCAGGGCAATGGAAGATGCAGTTGGCTGTGGTGCGCCTTTGCATGTCCGGAGCAGTAGCTCAGACACTCCTCATGGAATAACTGCATTGTTTTCGGCTGCAGGATAGCAAACCTGAAAATACAACTGGCCAAGCTTGACAGCGAGGCCTGGCCTGGCGTGCTGGACTCTGAGCGGGATCGACTAATATTAATTAACGAGAAGGAGGAACTCTTGAAGGAAATGCGATTTATTAGCCCCAGAAAATGGACTCGGGGAGAGGTGGAGAGACTGGAGACGGAGAGGAAGCGTCTGGAGGAAGACCTTCAAGCTGCTAGAGACACTCAGAGCAAAGCTCTAACCGAGAGGTAGGTTACTGGGCACAGGGCAGAGCTTGCCTTGTTGGACAAGAAGTGATCAGGAGCAGGGAGCAACATCCCCTGGCTGAATGCTGATAACAGTGTGTCCTCGCATTGCCAGGGCACTGTTTCTACTTAAAAGGTTTCTGAAATCATCTCCCAAAAGAGACTGCCTGCAAGACTTACTCCCTAAGTGGGGGAAGGTGGTTGTTCCTACAAATGGATCCTCTGTGAGAATGGAAGAAATGTTCAAAACAGCCCAGTGTAGTGCTAGTGCACTATAATGTTTCTGTATGCAGCCAGCACTTCGCGGCAGCTCCTACAGTTGCTGTGCAGTCTGGAGCTTGGTAAATGTCAACAGATGGAATTTTAAATTTTTTAAAGTTGTTTGTTCTGAGCATCCTTCTATATGATTCCTGTAGGAGCTGGTATTTGACAGGGCTGCGGGACTTGGGTGGAATATCCCGTGAATCTAAACTAGCTGCAAAAATGCCAACTATCCTCCCTAATTTCATTTGTGTTGCAGGGGGAGATCTCATGGGAGTGTGCAGTGAGGATGAATACAGCACTAGGCATTGCCTCCAAGCGCTTTACAATCTGGATTTATTAATGCTCATGACTGTGGAAACGTTACCTTTAGCTGCAGTCTCTCGAATGTATATGGAACAGACGTGTTGAATTTACTCTGTGGCTCTGTGTTTTCATTTATATGCTCAGTGTCCAGGCAACACCCATTTTCTACATAGTCTTCTCATGGTTTTGTCAGGCTGGAAAAACTGTAGGCATCTCAGATGTTTCAGCTGCAGGACTTACACCAGTCTGAAATATCTGTGGTTCAACAAACATTTGTGGTCTTGCTGTAAGATGAGCGCTTTTGTGATTTGTAGGAAAACGGTCCTGTTTAGTGTGCCAAAGAAACAGCCTGTTTCTGGAGAAGGATTTCTTTTCCAGAGGCCTGTTCAGTTAGGGCAGGAGTGCACACGTTGAGTCTCAGACCAAGTCAGGTGTGCAATAAAACTGGGATGTTGCTGAAGTCCATAATTCATGTAAAGCCGTAACGAGATGGTTAATAACTAAATCATGTAAAACTGAGCCATCCTTAGCCCTTACTGAAAGCAAATGAAAGCATTCACACCTTTATTAGTACAGGAAGTATAAGAAAGCAATAGTGTACACTGAGAAAAATGTGCCAGGCTTTTTCTGAGGCCTGATCCTAGAAACATTCATTTTTATAGTACTGGCTGCAATTATTTTCCCTGATGTGAATATTTGTAGGATTGTGTTGCACGTTTTAAGAGTATGGGATGTTGGTAAACACCTACACATCTTGACTAAATTCTGTCCCTGTGGTGTATTCTTAATAACTTTTGTAGGATTTCATAGAAAAAGTAGAATTTTCCTTTAGTCCTCATTTTAAGTAGTAAATTCTTCTTCAGCTCATCTTTTTCTTGTCTTCTCTTAGATTGAAGTTGAATAGCAAAAGAAATCAGCTAGTCCGAGAACTGGAAGAAACAACACGATTAGTTGCCGTGTTGCACACCCAGCTGAAAAGGTACGTGACCTTCTGGAGAAGTCGTAGGTGCTGTAACTGCCCATGGTGCACCTGCCTTCCTCTGCTGACGATTTCTTCTCCCTGCTGAGTGAGAGGTCTAAAAGTAGTGACCTGAGGCCCCAGTGTAGTCAATGGAAAGAGAAGCCTTGAGGATTATACGGCCCACTCTGTTTGGATGGACGCTTTAGAATGGGAGAAATAACCTTGTGGTGGTGCCTCTGACAACAGAAGGGGTTTGCACAATCTCTTCTGTTTTGGACACGTAACATTTAGCTGAGGTTGGTTTTTTTTACTAATGTTTGAGTTACTGAAGTATTAATAAATGATGTTAAAGACAGCTTAGCGTTCACACAGCAAGTGAAGTGAATCTTAGTAATGCAGATAAGTGTTAACGTGTGGATGTCACGACAACGTTTCTCTAAGTTAATTCCGAGTGTGCCGTTGCTTGCAATGTCCACAGTGGGTTGAGATATCCCCCAAACCGTTGTGGTTCATATGGTATATAGAAATATTTCTGCAGCCTTAATGTGGTCCAGTTGTTCAGGCTGTAGTTTTGGAAGAGCAGAGGATTGCTGTTTCCAGAAAATGCATGTCAGACCAAATCATCATTAGTGAAAATTATGCTTTTATCTTTTTGATTAGGAAGAGAGCTTGCTGGGGTTTTTGTTTGGTTGAGGTTTTTTCTGTCAGTGTGTACTGAATTTACTCTGTTTGTAGCTTCTGCTCCACTTGGATTCTGTTTCATTTTGTGAAGATGACACCGAAAAGACTGGAAAGAAATCATAGTGCAAGACTGACATGTAAATGAGCCACCCTGGAAAATAGCTATCTGTGATGCTCTTACGTGGTGGAAATGCATCATACTTTCATTTCATCTAGCTGATTAGGGATCTTTTGAGGTGAACAAGAAGCATGTGAAACTAATTTTTTCCTAACTACGTGCTCAGTGTTCTTGGCATGCTCCTTCATAAGAATAAGCATTTGTTATTAACCCCATAATGCACAATGTCTGGCATTCAAAGGTGCACACAAAATGAAGTTGAGCTCAGCTTGTTCACAGGGAAAAGATTAATTAAAATAACCCTCACTTTTCATAGTGAAATATACTGAAAAACTGTATATTTATTAGTTCTCGCCTGATCCATATATACTGCCAAATTGCAGGAACATCTGTCATGGTTTGGTTATGTTTCACCCAAAAGCTTTTTTGAACAAATGTGATGCAGTGTGCATCTGTCATACAAATGCAGAGGATGTTCTGCGCCAAAATTACACTAAGTTCTGCCTACTTGCCGCCTTCTCATGAGGTCCTGGGCCTAATTATACAAATGGAGCCTCTAGCCTTTACCCCATAAATAATAAATAGGAGATTATTAGGCTAATTAACATCGTCACTGTCTTTCGGAGGGGCAAGTTAGACATACACAGAAATTTTTCAATAGCTAATTTGTATCTGAAGTGAGAGTTAATAAAGTATTTAATATCCGGAGCAGAAGTGTTGGTTTAAATTGAATTTCTGGGGATGGGGTATATATATATATATTGTCGTCAGATTTGTTGGGTCAGATTTGAGCTGTGCGCTCACAGCTGTATACTGCGAGCTGAGCAGCGTACTGTGGTGTCTGGGCTTCCTCATCTGAACAGACTTCTAGTCAACACCTGCTTAAAATTAATTCTGCTGTCAGTTAGCTTCTGAACCTAGATCTCGAGGGATAAATAATTTGTGCGAACTGATTTCATAGCCCAGCCACAACTCTTTCCCTTGCTCTCCTGGCCCTGGATTCCATGGAGCAGTCCTTCACATGGTAGATCTTGCCAGGTTTCTGGTAACTGCTGGCTGTCGTGATCTCCAAGGGCCAGTTCTAGACAGCTGTGATATTGTCTTTTGGCTGTGGGTCCAAGACTGAGGCAAAGGGAAGAATATTTCCATATGGTCAGACAGTTTGTTGCAATAACTTCATCTTCTTGCATGGGCCTTGCTGGTTTTAGTGGTCTGCTTTGGAGATGACCAGGAAACGTAGACCGTTTGTTTTGGGATTTTTTTTCCAGAGAGATGTGGGAGGAGAATGTGGTCAATAATTTTAATGTATTTGATACTATTCCTTAGAGTTGTTTTGGCTAAACAAGGACTCTTAGGAGGTTGATGCAGCGAGTTAAAAAGTGTGTATGAACTATATTAGTTTTATTGAAAAGTGACACAGTTTTTCCACTGGGTAAACTGTGGTTTGAGGTTGTTGTGGGGACTAACGTGTATGGCCTGAGCTAACACAGCAATATGTGTACCATGTGGGCTTGGAGGTTTGGTGACATTGCAGTGTTTTCCTGAAAAATCAGGGGATACCTTATAATGGTTTTCTGACTTGTTTCCTTCAGTCTCTCCACCAGCATGCTTTCCCTCTCCTCAAGCAGCAGCCCTGGTTCTCTTGCATCGAGCAGAGGATCTCTTGCCACCTCCAGCCAGGACTCTTCCACCTCTGCCAGTTTCACTGATCTCTACTACGAGCACCTGGAGCAGTTGGACTCGGACTATCAAAACAAGCTCGACTTGCTTTTAGAAGGAGCGACTGGATTCAGGCCGTCAGGCTGCATCACCACTATTCACGAAAATGAAGTAGCCAAAACTCACAAAGCAGATACCACCAGTCGCATACAGGCTCTGAGATCATTGTCTGGTACTCCAAAATCCATGACATCGCTGTCTCCAAGGTCATCTCTCTCTTCTCCATCTCCACCTTGCTCTCCTCTGGTGATAGACCCACTCCTAACTGGTGATGCCTTTTCAAGCCATATGGATTTTGATGATGCAGAGATAAGTACAAATCTCTCAGAACTCACCCTAAGCACTGGGAGTGGCAACTGTAGACTGGAAGAGCCTAGAGCAGGAGATAAACATCTAGGTCAAGGTATGGTAACAAACTATTTGCATGCACATGCCTGCATGAATTTTTAATGTAGTTTATAAAGCATTGAGAAGCAAGTATTACGAAAGCTGTCTGTCATCTTGATGTCTTTGTGTTGAAAAGTGTATTGAACTGTCTTGGTTGGAAGAAAGGCTTTTAATTTGTACATGGAAAATGCTGCTGATCTGATGAGTCTTGCAGAAGCCTGTGTCTACGTGCGGTTTTGGTGCACTTATACGTGTGTGCACACAAATTACAGGAATTTCACGTGCAAATATAAATGCTTGTGGTGGGATTCACGGTTTAATTTGGCACTAAACTATTAGGGATGTCATCTAGTGTTTTGGGTCTGGGAGGCACATGAGGCTATATTGCCGCAAACTTTTTGGCCAGGCTTTTGAGTAAGGCTGGGAAAGCCATTTAGCTTAATAGCTAACAAATGATAATAAAAATCCTTCCCCCGCAACCTCAGCTCACACAGTATCTTGCTCTGGTTCCCAGTAAATCAATGGCAATGAATTTATTCACTTCAGCTGAGCAGACATGGCCAGGCTGTGCTTGAGTTTCTGCTGTTTTGAGGGGGATGGTCTCTTAGCAACAAAAACGTGTTTGGATTGTGAGCGTGATAAAATAAGACATTTAGAGATAGTGGATGTTCTCATACATGCATATGGCTCATTGGTGGGTGGGAAGGGTTCATCCTTTTTTCGAACGATGGCGGGGCTGTCGTGGGTGGAAGGCAGTAGGCGTCAGGCAGGACACTCGTGCTAGGGTCTCTCTGAAGCCCTTGTGACTGTAGTCAGGTTAAATCCAGTGGGGATAAATGAAACGACTGGATTTGTCCCTGCAGCGGAAGAAGAGCTTTAAAGGCAATATGAACTCGCGAGCTATGGTTGTATGAACCAGCAGCACAGTTTGTTTCTGGTTTTCATAGGATTATAAAGCAGCCGATGTGAATAAAAGGAGCTCGCACCATGTCATTGCTGCCTTCTGCAGTAAGAAGGCTGGCACTACTTAAAGTACAATAAAAGGCAGGTGCAGGTCTTCCCTGTTGAGCTACCACTTTCCTACAAGCAAGAGGTATTATGCATGTGAGTAGGAAACACTAATTATTCCTATTAGAACTGGGCACTGATTAGTTTTCACCTTTTTAGCTCTTCAAGATTTGTCAGGGCTGTTAAAGTGAAAGCTCAGGTGTTAAGCAGATTAAGTGATTATTGCTGTTAGCCAGTCAGCAGACAAAATAATCACCATAAGTAGTTTATTTCAGGGCAATAACGAGATGAGATTTTACTCCTCAGGCATTTTGGGGAGGGGAATTCGGTGTAACACCCGAAACACGGTGGCTGGATCTGAGGTGGTCAGTGCTCAGCCTCACGCGCAAAGCATGCTCACGTGTTCCTGTAAGCAGAGATGAATAGTATATATCTGAGGGATTTGGGGGTTGTTTCTGTTAGAGCAGAACCCCTGTTACCTTTGAGGCTGAAATAAGGTTTCCTCTCCCACCCGAGAGATACCTGAGTGATTTAGATGAAGCTAGTAGCAGAACCAGGGATCTGGCAGAGTCTGTCATTCTCAGAGGAAATGGTGCAGAGGTGAGGACAGTGTACGACATGGTTCTTCAAAGCCTTGTCATGGTGTCTCCAGGGGAGCCTGTGGAAGGGAACATGGCAGGAAGCAAAGAGCAAACTTTAAAATCTTGATGTGAGTGGGAAAGAAAAATGGTGGAAAAAAAACATAGGAAGTGTTCCCTGCCTGCTTGGAAATGCAGAAGAGAGTTGAGTCAGTTCTGAACTTTTTCTGTATACTTTCTTTGTAGTGTGACACCTCTTTAGAGACTTAAAGCTTAAAACAGAAAATCCAAATTGTGTATTGCTTAGCCACGTGAAAAAGTTACAGGTCAGGGGGGTGGGGAGGGTGTGTAAGACTTGCAGGGCTGAGCTTCCAAGTCCTGTGCGCAAAAAAAAAAAAAAAAAAAAAAAAAAAAAAAAAAAAAAAGAAAAAAAAGGCCCCTTGCGGCCCCCTTTTTAGGGGTTTTTTTATTTTTTTCTAGGTTCTCTTTTCCTCTCCTCGTTCTCAAACCACAG
>JAAGNO010005354.1:1602-13318 GCA_033439905.1 Ceryle rudis | reverse complement strand
AGGGGCCACCGGAGCTTGCAGGCCGTGGGTCAGAATGGAGGTGTGGGGCTCCTGGCAGAGTTCGGTGACAGTAGGACTTCCAGGGACCCCCGTGGGAGGTGACAATGAGCCCTGCAAGCCGGGCTCACCCTGTGCACACCCAGCACTGCTGCTCTCACACATGCCCCACACCACCCTTAAGGGTGCTGGTGTCAGAGGGGGTCAGGTCTCATGGCAGGGGGTGGGTGGAAAGCACTCAGGGCACATAGGAGCAACAGCACCTTCTCACCCATCCTACTTGCCAGTATTTTTGGGATGGGAGGCTGCCAGAAGCCAGCAGGAGCCTTCCTGCCACACTGTGGCCATCAAGCTGGACTTGGCTCTGCTCTGCTGGGTGTATCACCTCCCTAAATGTTCCCCAGATGTTTCTGTCCTTCTCCCAGCACTGTGACAACCCAGCTGAGCAGTGGTGGAGATGGCTGCATCCCTGCTCATGGTGTCCCTCAGGGCTCATTGCATCCCCCAGTGCTCACTGCAGGATGGGTGATGGTTTGCCCTTTTGGGAGACCTTTGTCTGAAGGTGCCTTTCATCTGGTGGGTCCTGCCATCTGGCACAGAAGAGACTAACCCCAAGGAGCCAGACTCCCAGTTGCTGTTAGACCCCTGAGCTGGGCTCAGCATGCTGCTGATGGACTCCATCAATAATCCATGTGCCTGTGTCCTCTTTCCTACTTGAGGAAACCCTGAGTCCCTCAAAAGCATTCAATGCCTGAAATAAGGCAGAGACCCTTCCTCAGCCTCCTCCCCTGAACTCCTCCAAATTTGTGGGTTGGGGAGGAGATGCCATGAGGTGACAGGGGGCTTGTCACAGGTGGGCAGCACCTAGGGATAGGCACTTTGGGGCACAGAATAGGAGGAGGTCCACATGCATCTCACCACCCCACTGCATTACACCCCATGCCACACTGCTGCCTGCATCCCTCTGGGCATCACCACCAGCTCCAGCTGCTTGCTGGAGAGCTCCTTCAGCCATGGGTATTGCCTGTCCAGGAGCACCACGGGGGCATCAAGGGGTGCCCTGCTTCTGCTCAGGGAGAGAGGCCCCAGTACTGGCTGCAGGGGTCTGCGGAGTGGGGCATGACAACAGCATGCTCTGGCATCATCCTCTCACCCCATGTGCTCCCACAAGGACCCTGCTTTGCTGGGCTGGTGGTGAGACCCAGCACCTGCCACAGCACCAGCAGCTTCCCATGCCAGAGCAGCCTGAGGTTTCTGGGCTGTCAAAGGGTCTCCTTCTCCCAGGGCCCCTGAAACATCAGCCCTGCGGGATTTCAGCAGTCAGCTTCAAATGGGAAACAAATCTCTTCCGTGGTTCAGGAAAAGACAACCGATCTCTGAAGGGACTGCATCTCCTGCCAAAAAAAGGCCTGCCTGCTGCAAAAGCCTTTGATTCCCCCGCGTCTCCATGCTTTCTGCAGAGGGAGTCAGCAAACCTGGCTCTTACTTTTACTGAAATCTCTGAATTTAGTATACAGGGAAGGAAGGGGCGGTGGTGAGAGAACAGGCTCTAAAGCACCGCGGCTGCTGGAGCCTGCCTGGCATGTCACTGCAGGAGGATGAAGCCAGTGGCGTGGCCCTGCTCCGGCCCCACAGGCTGTGTTGGGGACAGTGGCAGGGCAGGTGGGCTTCAGGAGTTTGGGATGGGAATTAAAATACAATGGTGACTGGGGGCTGGGGGCTGGGGACATGGCAGGGTCATGGCCATCTGCTTTTGGCAGCACTCCTGACTGGAGGTCAGGAGCTGTTGGCACCCTAATGCTGCTGCATGTGTCTGGGCTTGACTTGGAGTTTGCATGGGCTGTGCTCACCTAGCCCAGGCTCCCTGCTCCTGGTGACATCCCTGCCCAGGTGACCTTCCTGACTCCTTCCCCACACCCTCGATGTTTTAGGAGCTGGCAAGCTGCACCCCAGCAGGCTGCTCTGTTCACTGCTGCCGCAGGAGCCAGGTCTGTGCTCCCCCAGCCCATGCTGGTGCAACCCAGGAAGTGCTGTGTGGTGGGTGACTGGCCCCTGCATTCCTGCTTGTCCCCTGGGGTCTGTGTCACTTGCAGATGTCCTGGGGGTCCCGGGTCACTGCAGGAGCTGTTGCATCTGTTCAGCTTGCCTTTCTGCAAGGGGTTCCTTCCTAAGGGTACCCTGGGGTGGGGAACACTGAGGTGGGGGGGGGCACAGGTAGGCTCATGTCCTTGCTTCCCTGTACACACTGGTGCTGCCCCTGAGCACAGTCTCTGTCTTACCTTGCAGCCCATAGACCCAGCTGCTTTTCTCTTCACTTTTCCAGGTGCCGAGGGCTCTGCTGGGGTGGCACAAATCCCTTTTCGTTGACACCACGCCGTGCCACACACCTCCATCCAATGCCTGGGGACTGCCTGCCCTTGCCTTGACAGGTGGCAGTGGGTGACGCGGGGTTGTGCAGGTCCCCCGGACAGCACACCCCATGGCTGTCCCCTTGGCTGCCTGGCTGTGGCTGATGGGCCTGGCCACCTGCCTGGCTGCTGGGCATGGCATGGCTGGCAAGAAGGAGATCAGCATGGACGGGGACCTGGTGATTGGGGGCCTCTTCCCCATCCATGAGAAAGGAGTGGGGAGTGAAGACTGTGGCAAGATCAATGAGCACCGGGGCATCCAGCGCCTGGAGGCCATGCTTTTTGCCCTGGATGAGATCAACAAGGACGGTAGCATCCTGCCGGGGGTGAAGCTGGGTGCCCACATCCTCGATACTTGCTCCAAGGACACCTACGCCCTTGAGCAGTCCCTTGACTTTGTCCGTGCCTCCCTCACCAGGGTGGACGGCTCTGAGCACATCTGCCCTGATGGCTCATATGCTGTCCACGATGATGTGCCCACTGCCATCACTGGCGTCATCGGGGGCTCCTACAGCGACGTTTCCATCCAGGTACCCCCAGGCAAGAGGAGCACAGATGGGGCTGGATGGTCAGCAGAAACAGCAGTGGGGGGGAGTAAAACCCTGGTAGGAGTGTGATGCTGCTGCTGCCAGTGCAGAACAGGGATGATCATGTCCTGGCATGGGCCTGGAGAATGATGCTGTCCCTCTCCTGTCTGATGTATGCCACCAGCACCTGCAGGCACTGGTCCTCTTGCTGACAGGTGATGGTAAGATGCCACCAGGCCTGGATGTGGCAGAGGCTGCTGTCCCAGTCTCCCCTGGCCTGCATAGTGCTGGGGGTCCAGCTGCTGTGGTGCCCTGGCATCCAGGAGCTGCCACAGTGTGGGAGCAGGGTTCAGCTCAGCTCCAGCCCCATGGGTCCTGCCCAAAGGGACATGTCCCGACACGGCAGTGACACTCCTGATATCAGAATGGTGCTGGGGACACTGTGGCAGGGATGTGGGGACATCGCACCCAACAGGCAGAGCTGCCCATCACAAGGGGGCACTGTCTCCTCAGTCCCCTTCTCTTGCTGGAGGACCGGCTGGGGGCACCATCCCGGCGCTGGGCAGACAGGTGGTGGCCCGGGCAACCTGTGCACTGGCCGGGGAATGCAAGCGGTGCTGGGGCAGCATGTCAGGCTGGCAGCTTCATCTGTGCGGCAAGGCCAGGCAGTGGCATTGCTGTGCTTGGGGGCCTGCTTGCCATTAGAGGACTTTATCATCGAGAACATTTGACCACGTTAATTAAGCCACGTCTTTAGCCTGGGGAACAGCGAGATATGGGCAGGCTCACTGGCCCTGCTGGCATGCCAGAGCCCCCGCCTTGATGCCTCAAGAGCCTAGGTTTTAACAGCCTCATTAGTGGGCTTTTTTTTCCTTTGAAGCTAATGAAGGCTTCTGCCGAGCAGCTGGAAGGTGCCAGTCCTGCTGGGGCTCCTGATGCAGGATTTGCAGGCTCTGGTCCCCAGGTTCAGGTCTGCAGCCCCCCCTGGTTGGGTGGGGGGCTTTGCCATGGCTGTCAGTCCCCAGGGCCCTTTTCCCCTGTGCGGTAGGGGTGCCAGGTGCCCCAGACTTCTCCTTGCCCATGAATATCTCCCACAGATCACCTGCAGAGGAGTTTCTGCTTTTGCCATAAACCCCTTTATCCCCTTCTCAGCCCTGAATTTCAGAGGGGACGACACAAAATACTAAAAAAGAATAAAAGAAATGAGCACCTCTGCAGGCTCAGGCAACCCTGTGAATGTCCTGTTCGTCCATCTGTCTGCCACCCAGGACCCTCTGGGGGGAAGGGGGAGCTTGCACATCAGCCCCATGGTCATGCTTGGGAACACCATGCAACAACACATAGTATTGGGAGGGGGTCTCCAGTGGGAACATCCCTCACTAGATCATGTCGTCAGGTGCTCACCTCTCCTCCTCCATGCAGGTGGCCAACCTGCTGCGGCTCTTCCAGATCCCACAGATCAGCTATGCCTCCACCAGTGCCAAGCTTAGTGACAAGTCCCGCTATGACTACTTTGCCCGCACAGTCCCACCAGACTTCTACCAAGCCAAAGCCATGGCAGAGATCCTACGCTTTTTCAACTGGACCTACGTCTCCACGGTGGCCTCAGAAGGTGACTATGGGGAGACAGGGATTGAGGCCTTTGAGCAAGAAGCCCGCATGCGCAACATCTGCATTGCCACCTCAGAGAAGGTGGGGCGCTCCATGAACAAGAAGACCTATGACGGGGTAGTCCGGGCTCTGATGCAGAAGCCCAATGCCAGAGTGGTTGTGCTGTTCACACGAAGTGAAGATGCCCGGGAGCTGCTGGCGGCTGCTCAGAGAGTCAATGTGTCCTTCATGTGGGTAGCCAGTGATGGGTGGGGAGCCCTGGAGAGTGTGGTGGCTGGCAGCGAAGTGGTGGCAGAGGGAGCCATCACTATCGAGCTGGCAGCATACCCCATTAAGGAGTTTGCTGCTTACTTCCGTAACCTCAACCCCTACAATAACAGCCGAAATCCCTGGTTTCGGGAGTTTTGGGAGCAGAAGTTCAAGTGCAGCTTCCACACACAGGACTGTAGCTGGTACTCCCTCAAGACAGGCAAGTTTGAGCCAGAGTCCAAGATCACGTTCGTGGTCAATGCGGTCTATGCCATGGCCCACTCTCTCCACAATATGCACCAGGTGCTGTGCCCAAATGCCACCAAGCTCTGCGATGCCATGAAGCCCGTCAATGGCAAGAGGTTCTACAAGGACTTTATACTAAATGTTAATTTTGACGGTGAGTCCAGAGATGGAGGCAGGATTTGTCTGCCTAACTGGAAAGGGATGGGTGGAGGGGCAGGGAAGAGGAAGGAGACACAAATCTGATCCAAGACCCTCCAATTCCTCCAGCCTGCCCACACCCAGGGATCCCTGTACTGTGGCCTGTAGTTGTCCCAGGAAGCCAACAGCCCACCTTTGGGAGGCAGTCCAGGCCTTCTGTCCCCAGCGTGGAGAAACTGGTGACCAACTCCATCCTGCTACGGCAAGGTGGGACCAGCTCCACAAGGGACCCTCTAACAACATGGGTTCTTGTAGATCTCACTTGCAAGCATCATGATTTATTCACACTTCAGGGATGAAACTGGTGGGATACACTTGAGCGGGGAGACACACAGTTTGGGATAAATTAGAAGCATGTCCTCTGTGACTTGGGTTGAGCCTGGCTACCCAGGCATCACTGAGAGCCATGGAGGCTGAAAAATCCCCCGTTTTGGCCCTGCAGAGCTGGCCAGGGCTGTCAAGCTCTTAACAGCTATGGGAAGTTAGTTCTCCACCTTTGCTTTCCCCCTCCTAATGTGTGCATAGGCAGCAAATATGAGAGTGAAGGCACAGAACAGGTTGGACACTTGCCTGTAGCCATGGTGGGACATAACCCTTCAGGGGACCCCTGCCTTCACACTGGTAGCAAGCTCTGTCCTGCTCGTGGCAGTGACCATCTTCCCTTCTCCCTCCAGCTCCATTCAGGCCCGCAGACACCAAGAGCATTGTTCGATTTGACCGCTATGGCGATGGGATCGGGCGCTACAACATCTTCAACTATCACCACATGGACGGGCGGTATCGGTATCAGAAGGTGGGCTACTGGGCTGAGGGGCTCATCCTCAACACCAGCCTCATTCCATGGGCTGAGACCTCCATCCCTGTGTCCCAGTGCAGCGACCCCTGCAAGAAGAATGAGATCAAGAGCATGCAGCCCGGAGACATATGCTGCTGGATCTGCATCCCCTGCCAGCCCTATGAGTACTTGCTGGATGAGTTCACCTGCATGGACTGTGGTCTTGGTTATTGGCCCAATGAGACCCTGAACGGCTGCTACGAGTTGCCCCAAGAGTACATCCGCTGGAAGGATGTCTGGGCCATTGGTCCTGTCACCATCTCTTGCCTAGGTTTTATCGCCACCCTTTTTGTTTTTGGAGTCTTCATGAAGAACAATGACACCCCCATTGTGAAGGCCTCAGGCCGGGAGCTTTGCTACATTCTCCTGACAGGGGTTCTCATGTGCTACAGCATGACCTTCATCTTCATAGCGAAGCCCTCCACTGAAGTGTGCACACTCCGGCGCCTGGGGCTGGGCACATCCTTTGCTGTCTGCTATTCAGCCCTCTTGACCAAGACGAATCGCATTGCCAGGATCTTCAGTGGGGTGAAGGAGGGGGTCCAGCGCCCCCGGTTCATAAGCCCCACATCACAGGTGGTCATCTGCATGGCCCTCATCTCTTGCCAGCTGATCATCGTCATTATCTGGCTGCTGGTGGAGACTCCTGGCACAGGCAAGGAGACCGAGCCTGACAAGAGGTATATTGTCACCCTCAAATGCAACAACCGTGACTCCAACATGCTGATTTCTCTCACCTACAATGTCCTCTTGATTGTTCTCTGCACGGTCTATGCCTTCAAAACACGGAAATGCCCTGAAAACTTCAATGAGGCCAAGTTCATCGGGTTCACCATGTACACAACATGTATCATCTGGCTGGCCTTCCTGCCCATCTTCTATGTGACCTCCAGCGACTACCGAGTAAGAGCCCAAATTTTTTTTGGGGGGGGTTCTAATAGGGCTTAATCTGAGCGGTCCTGGTGATGTGGGCCCCGCAGGGTTTGTGGCTAGGAAATGCATGGGCCTGAGGAAGCGACTTTGACCACAGACCTGCTGATGATTACCTCTGCATTGGGGCATTTGGGACCAGGTGAAGAGCAGCTGAAGGGCTGTGGCTGAGGGGGTAATGAGTCCTTGGGAGAAGACACCCACCCTTGTCAGACTGTTTGCTGGGGTGAGGTTGGGAAATTGTCTGGAGACCTCCAGCAATTCCTGATCTGACTGGGGAGGAGTGGTTGTCATCATTCAGCCTCACGATGCACAGGCATGAGACAGCCCCTGGCCCATCCAGACACACCCATCACCAGGGCATGAATAACAACTCCAGGGCCAGTGTGGTCCCTGAGGAACTGAGCAATACCAGGGACTGGGGAGCATGGGATGAACCCTGCAGGACCTCAATCCTCCTGACAAGGGTGCTCAGACACATTCTTGCTGGGTCTGGAGGACTTGATGGGGTGGCTGCAGGCAGGGCTTCCAGAGGGAGCCTGCACCACTCGATGGGAGGAGGCACTAGAGTGGGGGGTACTGGGTTCTGTCCCTGGGCACTGCTGCAAAGCAGCATGTTGGCAAGGCTTGGGGTGCTGCTCAGTCTGTACCTACGTTTCAGGAGCAGTGTGTCCCCATCAGGGCAGTGGCCATCCTCTGCCTGTGGGTCTCCAGTGGGTCCACGGTGATGGAGAGACCTGGAGTGGTGTGGGCTGTCCCTATGGGGTACAGGCAACAGCCTCTGCCCCGTGAGCCTGGCTGGTCCCACAGTGAAAGATTCATCCTGCCCCACTCAGGGCAGAGTTGATGGGAGGACCTGATGACCACCCCTGTTTCCAGGTCCAGACCACCACCATGTGCATCTCGGTAAGCCTCAGTGGCACAGTGGTCCTTGGCTGCCTCTTCACTCCCAAGCTCCACATCATACTCTTCCAGCCACAGAAGAACGTGGCCAGCCACCGCGTGGGCACCACTCGGTTCAGTGTGGCAGCTGCCGGCTCCAGCCAGTCTCATGGTGAGCACAGTGGGGCTGGGGAAGGGCTGGGGGGGGCAGCACCCTATTCCTGGCAGGGGGTGGAGGGGTGGGAGCACCCTAGCACCGGCCCCTGAAGGAAAGCGGGGTGCAGGGTAGGGCATGGCTGGAAATGGGGGAACAGAGGCTGCTGTGTGGGGACATCCCTGTCCCAGTCCCTCATCTTCCATGGCTGTGAGCCCTGAGGCTGCAGCATGGCCTACCAGGGTGTACTGCTCCTGGGGGACATCATTGCCCCAGGTGGACATGGCCACCCTCCACCCCAACCCTGGGGGATTCAGCTGCCCCAGATGTCTGTCACCACCCTTGGTGGTGACAGACACATGGCCACACCAGGCACTCTCCACTCAAGCCCTGGGGGAATTGCCCACTGCAGTGGGATGCCCTGGGGGGCTGCTGCTGCTCAACCCTAACCTGCCCCTGACCACTGCCTTCCCGGCCAGGCTCAGCCTCGCAGTTCGTGCCCACGGTGTGCAATGGCCGTGAGGTGGTGGACTCCACGACGTCATCCTTGTGAAGGACAGAGGAGCCAGGCTGTGGTGCCACCGCTCCTGCCTGTGGACACACTGTACCCTGGCTCCCTCCCCAGGGAGACAGTGCCCATGGCATGGCCTGCACGAGTGCCAGAGGCAGCCAGGAGGCTCAGCCTCCCCAGCACAAGCTGCACATCCCACGTGTTGGGACATGGTACACGTCACTGTTCCCTTGCACTGAGCCACATTACACATCTCCCATCCCCTGCACTGAGCCATGGTGAGCATCCCCCCATCCCTTGCACTGAACCATAGTGAACATCCTCAGTCCCTTATCCTGAGCTGTGGTGAATGTCCCCAGTCCTATGACCTGAGCCGTGGTGAACATCCTCCCATCTCTTGCACTGAACTGTGGTGCACAATGCACATCCCCCATTCCCTGCACCAAACTGTGGTGCAAGCCCTCAACTTGTCCCTTGCACTGAGCCCTGGGGCACATTCCAGTCCCTCGCAGTGAGCTCTGGCACATAACCCGACTCCCTCTTGCCAAGCCACGCTGCACCTCACGCTTTGCTTGCACCGAGCCACGTTGCACCTCCCCCTCCAACCCCACTGAGCCCTGCGCTGGCACCCACTGCCCTCACCTCTGCTGCATCACCAAGCCTGCTCTCGTGGTGCAGGGCCTTTCTTGTCACCCCTCTGTGCCAGGCCATACCCCACGTCACCCTTCTCCCAGCGCTTTGCAGTTTCACCTTTTCCTCCCCATTTTCTGCTCCAGGAAAGCTGCAGAGTGCTGTTGGGCTGGCCTCAACCCCCCTCTACCCCTCCCCTTGCTGTGCATAGTACTTCTCACCCCTTTGGGGGAGATGGGGCAGGAGCAGGGGCAAATGCCCGCTAGCCCCCGGCCCGGGGGGAGGCCCGATGGGGCCTGAGGGTGAGTAATGGGACCCAGATATTTGAGCCCAATCACGTTTTTAAGAGTAGATTTATTTCGGTGAACAAAAGCGTGATTTTTTTTTTTTTTTTGTATTTTATGTAAATAAAGTGTTGGGGTTTTTTGTTGTTGTTTTATTTTTTAACTGGACTCTTCCAGAGCTTGGGTCCAGCCAAACCTGAGGGAAGGGGGCAGACCCTCACAGAGGGCAAAGCCACATCATGAGGGGGGGCCAGCAGGGTCAGGGGTCTGTGTGACACCCCCAGCTCCTGTCCTGCCAGCCCCAGGAGGGTGGCTGCAGGAAAGACGCCTGAGCAGCTCCAGGGACAGGGATTTAATGACCCAGCTCCAGCAGCTCTGGGGCCAGGGCACTAGGAGCCATTGGGGGCTTCAGGGCTGGGGGAGGCTGCTCTCTGCTTCAGGGGGATAATGCAGATGCTGTTTCTGGCTTCTTTGATTCTCCACCACCGGCCGAGCCTGTAGGTAAGAGGGGGGGGGGTGTCACCTTCTGCTGAGCCTCAGAAGAGGTGGGGCTGCACCCCGGGGCAGCACTGAGGAAGGGCAACAGTACCGGTGCTCCTGCCCGATGCCAGCCACAAGGAAATCGCCAGCTGATGAGAACTTGAGACTGTTGACAAAACCCACCTGGAGGGGACAGCACAGGGGTGAGGAGCTTCCACAGTCTCCTCCAGCCACTCAAGGTGGGGAGGCCCAAATGAGAGACCCCTCCTGCACAGCTCCAGCATCTCTAAACTGCCCCATCCATACCAAGGGGATGTCCCAGAGGGGCTCCAGCTTCCGAAATCCCTCCCCACTCTTCCAGAGCTTCACACTGGTACTGTGGGAGCCTGCGGAAGAAAGGAGACTGCCATGCACCCAGAGATGTGGAAGGGAACAGGATGGCCCCTGATGCTCCCCGAAGCCCCTGCTCCAAAGTGTCTGCCACATACCTGTAGCCAGGAGGTCACTGTTGCGCAGGGCGGCCACTGCTGAGATCCAGTATGGCCGCTCCAGGCCCTGGACGTCCTGCATTCCATGCGCCTGCCGAGCCAATGCCAGTGGCTTCTTCTTTGTCAGCCCCCACAGAGCTACAGACCTGCCAGGGATGGGAGAAGTGAGGGGGCCAAGGAGGGCACCACCTGCCCCACCCCAGGTACCGTCCTGGCCCCCTGCTCACCCACCCATCATCAGCGCCTGACACCATGTGCTCCTCATTGATGAGCTGGATGCAGTCAATGGAGCCCCTGTGATGAGAAGATGCAATGGCCATCAGTTAAGAACACGTTTTGGGATCCTATTTAGGAGACAAGGTCTTAACGGGGCATCAGCACCCCCAGGGTGCCAGCAGGCTCACAGTGATGCTTGGCACCAGCACACTGCTGCCCAAGTCAGAATCACTTGCCCACAGGCACCTCTCACACCCCAGACCTACTGGTGCCCACAAAAGACAAGCTGCGACTCCTCGGGGATCTTCCAGAGCCGCACGGTGCCATCCCGACCCCCTGACGTCACACAGCACTCCCGGCTCAGGCTGTCCAGTCCTGTGATGACATCCTGGTGCCCGAACCTAGAGGAGGAAATGGCAAAGAGCTGCAGCAAGTACGGCCCTCCCTCTGTTGCCTTGCACCCCCTGAGGAGAGTGCTGCCAGTGCATCCCATGGAGGCAGGGTCATTGAGGTTCCCCTCTGGTCTTACAAGGTCTCCATGTATGCGTTCTCTGCCACGTTCCAGACCTTGACACAGCGGTCGTGGGAAGCGCTGTACAGCTGGTGCGTGCCCTTCCGGAAGGACAAACCCTGTGGCGGGACAGATGGACACAGGCACAGCAGTGAGGGGTGCAGGGGAGGACACAGGTGCCTGGCTCCACAGGCACTGTGGCTGATTCCCCCGACTCACTGAGACGGCGTCACGGTGCCCAGTGAAGATGTGCAGGCGCTTGCAGGTGGCTGTGTCCCAGATCATGATCAGCTTGTTCCTGTCTCCTGTGGCCTGGCAGACAGCAGGGGATGCCCAAGACCTGCCCCTCATGTACCCACATCCCACCTGCCTCCAGTCCCATCCCACGTGCCTTGGGGGCTCCCAGGGACCCCTTTTGTCTCTGAGCTGCTTTAACCCAGCAAAGTACATCTGGACTTGCATTGTATGTATGCTTCCACATATGCCAAGGTCTGTCCAGTCTTGTAAGGGGAGCTCCACATCAGTTTGGTCCAGGTCTAACAACCTGTCAAGTAGCTGA
>JAAGNO010005353.1:0-11391 GCA_033439905.1 Ceryle rudis | reverse complement strand
TCTGAGCACCCTGCTCTAGTTGTAGATGTCCCTGCTCCCTGCAGGGGGGTTGGACTCGATGACCTCAGAAGGTCCCTTCCCACCCAAACCAGTCTGGGATTTTATTGCTGGGGGTCCCTGGGTGTCCTCCCCACAGTGCCAGTGTGTGTGTGCATGGACAAACAGTGGCCACCCATTTGATGGAAGGTCCTGGGGCTGTAACTCATAGAAATGGGATCTCAGAATGAATTTAACTTCTAGCCTTCTCTGGTTCCAGCTTTGAGCAGAGGGCTTTGCTCCTGCCGGCAGCACAGGGGTGAGTGAGCAGGTCAGTGGTGCCCAAAGCTGCGCTGCCAGCCCGGTGATTGTACGGTAACTGGTCGGAGCCGCTTGGCAGTGGGATGAGGATGGGGAGGGGGAGCCATAAGATGGGCTATTTCTCAGCCCTGGAAGGCCAGAACCATCCCATGTGTCAGAGCTGCCAAAAAGACCTGGTCAGCATCACTTTCTCCTCCTCAGTCGATAAGCTACCAGTGGGACACGCAGCTCTTCACGGGATGTCTTGTACTTCTTGGAAACTGCCATGAAATAATAAAGCTCCTGTAAAATAATGCAATGACTTAATTACTTCTATTAAGAAGGAAAAATCTACCAGTACATTAGGCTGCTGTCTTCTCAAGCTGCCCTAGTCATCAATTGCCAACCTGGACCAGCTCCCAGGCTGCCTGCTGCGGGGGATTAAAGTGGGTGTAAATCTTCTGAAAGCTTAGAGAAATGAAGGGAAAAAAGAAATCGTGTTTTTAAACTGGGAGTGACATCTGCAGCCAGGTCTGAGCTCTCTATTCCGGGGGCCAGGGCACACCCTGGGGAAAGGGTTCAGAAGCGAGTTGTTATGCTTAAAATTTCCACAGCAGCATTTTTGCACTGACCTGTGGCCACCCCAGTCAGTCATCAGCTTCTTGGCAGCAGACGGAGACTTTGTGTCAAATCGGGTGAATTAAATTTGTTTATTTATATTTCAGGTTGGTTTATTTTATTTATTTTCCAGAAAATCCTCCTTTACAGACTGAAAGAAGCCCATCAGCCCATTGGGTTTCAGGATTTGAATGAGTGAATTAAGGACTAATATGTTAATATTAGGGTTATTAGGTTAATGAGGGTTAATATGTTGATATGGGTGGGGTTTTTCTTTTTTTTTTTTTTTTCCCTTTTTAAATGTTGATTTATTTCAAAACTTCTTTCTATGTTCACGGGCAACTCAGAGAGGGGAATTAAGCAAAACCAGCTTCATAAGAAGATGATTAAACCTGAAGTGTCACAAGGAAGAGTGGTCCTGACTGCTTTAGTAGCCAGATTGTGGTTCCAGCCCAGACATTGATTTCTCCCCTCGAGGACTATTGATCACGCTGCTGGTTGGATTCAGCGGCTGTCCCACCCCTCGGCTGCTCTGAGGCTGTGGTTCAACCTTGGGCATCGCGTGTCCAACGTGCTGTACCTTTTTTCCTTTGAGTCTTTAGCACTAATGTGGCTTTTTCAGCAAGATATTGCAAGGAAAAAGATGGTACAATACAGAATCCCAGTCTGGTTTGGGTGGGAAGGGACCTTTCAAAGTCCTCTAATCCAACCCCCTTGCAGGGAGCAGGGACATCTGCAACCAGAGCAGGTTGCTCAGAGCCCCGGCCAACCTCCCCTGGGATGGTTCCAAGGATGGGGCAGCCACCACCTCTCTGGAGCAGCTCAGGAGCCACTTCCCAACGTGACATCCTTATGTCGGTCTGGCTACTTGGGTGTTTTGGTTTAGATCTACACTGAGGTTCAAGTGGATGATGGTGTCATAGGTGTATTTATGTTTGTTTGTTTGTGGTTTTTTTTCCCCCTTTTCGCAGTATCCATTTGAACTCGGCCTGGTAGCAGCGTTTGTGTTCTCGACGCTGGTGTGCCTGAGCAGGCTCTACACAGGGATGCACACTGTCCTGGTAAGGATGCCCTGCTCCTCCCCGTGCCCATCCTGCCTCCAGCTCTGCTGATCCACCACCACTCTCATCTCCCACTGCTCAAGCCATGTCTGTCCCACCTCGGCCACGCCGCTGTAGTGATGTTGGGGGCAGGGCACTGAATTCCAAGCTGGGCATTCAAAGGCAGCTGGGAGGAAGCCCTCGGGCTATTGCTATTTGAGTCTGTGGGGGAATTATTTATCCTGGTGGGAAGCAGCGGTGGTGCTGCTGCTGCTGCTGCGCGGGGGCTGAGGAGCTGGGCGAGGTCCAGGTGGCATCTCAATTGTAGCTCTCTATTTGGAAATTTTAATTGTGAGGAATGCACTTGGGCAACCGAGGCTGCTCCTTAGTGAGGCCTTTTGTGCAATAGTATCACTGTTGTCAGCAAGAAATATTCGGGGCTGGTTCAGCGTGGGAGTGTCAAGGGAGGAATAGCAGGTGGGTGAGTCAGGGTGGTGACCAGGAGAAGGTCAGACACCACAGGTGAGCTGCCCTTGGGGGACAGCAGGTCTTGTGTGACCATACAGAGACATGACTCTTAAAAAAAATATTATGACAAGCTTCTCATTTTCAGCTGGAAGGTTATTCATTCTTGAAAGAGCGAGATGCACAAATACTTGGTATGAAAATAATCATAAGGCATCGAGGACTTTACAGGACAGAGTGTTGGGCACAGTTGTCTAGAGACATCAGCCCTGCCATAAGAACAGATTTCAGCGTAACTCAGATCACGCAGCAGCTGGTTCCTTCCTGACAAGAGGAAACATTATTGATCTGTCGCATACAGCAGTGGTCCAGCTTCCCAAGCAGGGATAAAAACTCCCAGCTACTTCCCCAGGGGAGATTGATATGGATTGTTGGTTGGTTGCATGTGCATAAATAATTGCATTTTTCTACTAAGGAATAATTATGTCTGTAATAAGGAGACTTGATGACTGTAAGAAAGAGAGTCCTTATGAGATGAAGGTTATCTATAAAATATAGCTTGACTTTCCCTTCCAGGCCTAGGGGATCAAAACCATATCTTAGCTTGAAGCTGGAGCCACCCTTTCTTGGCTAGTGACCTTAAGTCAATCCGTAAAAATTCCTCACATACTTCCCTTGCTGGTCCATCCTAATGAAAGACTCCTCTAAATTTAGATGAATTTTAGGCTAAAGAAGAAAAAGTCCTTTGTGCCTTTGACACAATAAAAAAGGGCTTTAAAATCAGGGGGCAAAAAAAAAAAAAAAAGGGGGAGCTCTTTAGTTGCAGTGTGAGCAATGCTGACTTTCAAAAGGACAAATGTACTCAGCTGGGGTCTTCAGCCCCTGCGTGCAGTGCTGGGGATCACAGATGCACAAGGGCAACCCCTCTCTCTGCACAGCATCTACTGCAGTCACAGGTTCTGGTGTCCCGTCTGCAGTCCCAGGTTCTTTTTGGGGAAGAAGTGGCAGTTCAGAGCCATTTTCCACACTTTACCCTGAGCTGCCCAAGATGCCATGGGGTTGAGGTGTTGGAAGGGACCTTTAAAGCTCATCGAGTCCAACCCCCCTGCAGGGAGCAGGGACATCTGCAACTAGAGCAGGGTGCTCAGAGCCCCAGCCAACCTCCCCTGGGATGGTGCCAGGGATGGGGCAGTGACCACCTCTCTGAGCAACCTGGGCCAGGCTCTCACCACCCTCAGCATCAATTTCTCCCTCCTCTCCAGTCTAAATCTCCCTCTTTTAGTTTAAACCCATCACCCCTTGTCCTGTCCCAACAGGCCCTGCTCAGAAGTCCATCCCCATCTTTCTGACAGGCCCCTTGATGTAATAAAAGGCCCAGGAAGGTCTCCCCAGTGCCCTCTCTGCTTCACTCCTCATGGGATGTAGCAGAGTGACATTTAGGAGTGGAAAGCACAGAAGTTATTTCTGTTGAGTAGAGCGACTAGCATCTCTCACTGAATGAAAGCATGAAGGGAATTCAGGCAAGAAGTGACCATATGCAAGGCAGAGTAGGAAAAGTGTTCTTCTTACTTTGATGGACAATATCAAACGGGAAGCTTTTTGATTGCCACCGTGCTTGGGCTGCTGGTTTGATACTGTTGGGGCATTTTGTGAGCATTTGCAAGTCCAATCTGTATGTTTTCGATGGGAAGAGCATAGAAGGCTCTTCAAGAAGCTTTTGCAATCCTAAACCAAATCGTGCTCCAGGACCTTGTGAGAGAAAAAAACCCAGTGCAGGGTGAGAGTTAAGGCAGCAGTGGTGCTGGTCCCCGTGGACCTTGCTGCCGTTCTGGTCCAGCAGTGATGAGCAGGAAGCATTCTGCAGCACCCCAATCCTGCAGCCCAGGCACCGTGTCCAACTGGACATTGACCTCTGTTGTTTTTCTTCATGCACCTGGAGCACAGAAGAAGAACTTGAAGGGCTTGCAACATCAGAGACCTGGTAGTGGTGTGTTCTTTAGGTGGCAAACCAAAAGGAGAGCTCTGCTTAAAACTGAGAGGAGCTGGGGGAGACAGAGGGGTGCTGTGTGGGTGCTGGCAGTGGAGGGGGTTTTTGGGGAGCTGGCAGAGGACTTGGCTGTGCTGAGGGAGCTGGAGCATCCCCAGCAGGGGAACGGGAGGTTTTTTAAGCTTTGCAGGTAGTCCTGCGCCTTGAGCGCAATTCAGTGCCTGCCCTCCTTGAAAAATTCCTTTCTAATTGCGGGTTTGGTGCGAAGTTAATCTGTTTACACAGGCAGAGGGGCAAGAATGTGCTTCCTGGGAGTGCTCACGGCACCTCCACCACCCGGAAAAACCAAGGTCCTGCTTCTGGGTGCATGACAGGGAGAGCCCAGAAAAGCAGTTTTTCTCCCAGCAGTCGGAGCCATCCCTCCTCTTCCCATCTTCTCTCATCTTCTCCTTAATTTAGCAGGCAAGGTCGGGGGGGAAATCATTCATTCCACGCTGTTAAATGTCTTTGCAAAGTGTTGGTTGTGAATTCACCCACCTTCTCTGGGTGTTCAGAAGGTCCGACCTCTGCCTGCGCGTACCAGCCCCAAAGGGAGTCACTGTGGGTGAACGGCCACGACTGGGTACGTCCCGTGCTCCCTTCTGGTCTCCAAAATGAGAAGCCAAATTATTGGTGGATGGTGGGAAAACCAGAATTAAACTACCAGTCTCCAAACTGGTTTAATCAGGAAAAATTTGAGCGTGCCCCCCCCCCATATATTAATTAATGAATTAATTTATGAATGACATGCGTGTAGGGATACATAATTATAAAACATTCGCAAAAATAGAAATGAAAACAGGGTGAGGTAAGGATGAATTAAGCACTACTTGAAAAAATAATGTATTTATTTTACTTACTCGTGATGCTAAATATATTTTCTTCCCACAGCCCGCTGTCTTGCACACCCAGTTTGGAGATCACTGGTATAAGCCACTGGTCGAAAGCAGAGCTGGTTAACTGGGTCCTGCTTGAAAACTACAGGAGCCATGTTACTGTACTGGGCCTGAATGGGAGGGTAATAAAATTCAAAAAGCCTTAACTGGGTCCATAAATAGAGGCTGTTTGTGCCCAGGCTGGGAACTGCTGGAGTCAACTGGGCAAATCTCAGCAAAGCCTTTGTTAAGGGAATGTTAATGTTTGGTTAAATGTCTTTAATTAGAACAGAAAAACCTGTGAATGACATTTGACTTTCCCTCCTTAATCACCCAGGGAGGGGGAATTGAGGGGTTGGGATTTTTTTTTCTAAAAGGAGGTGGATAAATGGTGGGGTGGGGAATGGAGGCACCCAGTAGCGATGGGATTTCTGCTCACCAGTGCTGGGAGCACCCCCCAGCTCCTCCGTCTCAATGCAGTTACTTAGTGCTGGGCCAAAACATGCTGTTGTCTGTCAAGTTATCATCTAAAAATCATCCTCAAAAAGGTGGGTTACTGTCAAATATTGACAACTAATGGTGTTTTACATATTGGATGTCTGCGAACAGCTCGGTGTGTTTCCTGGCTCTCCTTGTGCCGTGGATGAGGGAGCAACTGTAAGTGGGAATTTGTATTTGGAATATGCAAATTGGCTCTGGGAGTTGCTTAAAGCTGTGAATCCATTGCCTGGAAGTTGTAAACTACTCCAGTGTGGCTGAATTGGAGCTATGCTTTTACCAGAAATTCATTAGCTATTGCTGTGGTGAAAGAGTCCCCTCTAACTGAAGTTCTCATAAATAACTCTTTGCAGACTGTGACCGTGGTCGCAGTTGGCTGTTGCAACTTGGCAAAAAAGACACAAGAAGAGGCTGTTTCTCTCGGAGATTAGCTGTAGCTTCTGCAGAGCATCTCATGGTCCAGCTCTGCTGCCTCCAGAGCGATGCCAGGAGAGCAGCGCGGGGGGAAACTCTCCCCATTGCTTTTTCTCTGGCTGCTGTCATGCAGCCGGCTTTCGTTAGGGGTTACCTTTCGTTAGGGGTTACCTTTCGTTAGGGGTTACCTTTCGTTAGGGGTTACCTCTCATCCCCTTCCCCAGCTGCTGCGGTTGACAGCAGCTGAGTTCTCCAAATCACCTTATTTGCCTCTGTTAATAAATTAGGTTTTAACCACCCACTCGCCTCGGGCGCTTTACTGCAAGATGGATTTTGGAGGCTTGGGCAACAAAATTTCTTCTGCACAGGCACCACGTCCTGCGGCTCTCTGCTTTTCTCCCCTCACCTGGAACCCATGTTCCTGGGCTGGGTGCTGGTCTCGGACAGCATCTGCCTGGTTATGCAAAAGTGGTAATCCTACAGGTAGGATGGAATCCCCTGTAGGATACAGGAGGGGAAAGGTTTGTACGAAGGCAGCTTGCGGTGATATTGTCCTCAAGATGTGCTTTTCCCATTGAGGTCGTGGGTGGAGAGTGCCCTTAGAACATGGGAGAAGGTGAGGGGAATAATCTCGCTCCTTCGGGGGAAAAATGTGGGTCAATAATTTCACGTGGACAAGGCTTTGTTCATTTTACATGAACAGTGGGGTTGCTCAGCTTGGAGAAAAGAAGGCTCAGGAGAGAATTCTGGCTCTCGACAACTCCCTGACAGGAGGTTGGAGCCAGGGGGGGCTGGGCTCTGCTCCCAAGGGAGAGGACAAGAGGAAACAGCCTCAAGTTGCACCAGGGGAGGCTTAAGTTGGACCTGATGAACAATTTCTTCCCCTCCAGGTTTCTCCAGGCTGGCCCAGGCTGCCCAGGGCAGGGGTGGAGCCCCCGTGATCCCTGGAGGGGTTTCAAAGCCATGGAGCTGTGGTGCTGAGGGACATGGGTTAGTGGTGCCCTGGCAGTGCGGGGAGAACAGCTGGACTTGGTGATCTGAAAGGTCTCTTCCAACCAAAACCGTTGTATGATTCTATAAGGCTAAGGTCGGGTTTGGGGATTGCCGTGTTGTGTTTAGCACAAGCTTTGGGTTGTCACTGCACATGGACGGTGCCCTCACTGTGATTTCAGGATGTTCCTCTGCTGCTGCGTGCACACGAACACTGATACTTATCTTTGATTATCACCCGAGAATACCTGTGTTACCTCCCAGGTTTCACCAAGCTTTTAAACGTGATCTCGTTGCAGGACGTGATCGGTGGAGCGCTGATTTCAGCCGTGCTACTCGTGCTCTTGTACCCTGCGTGGGACACGATAGATCACTTGCTGTTAACTAGTCCCTTCTGCCCACTGCTTTCCATCGTTGTGCCTCTTGTCTTGTGTTACAACTACCCCAAACTGGACTATTACAGCCCTACCAGGGGAGACACCACTACTATCTTAGGAGCAGGAGCTGGAGCAACTGTGGGATTTTGGTTAAATAACCAGTATGCTGCACCAGCCTACACCAGTCAAAGTTTTCAGCTTGGACTTTCTCTGCTCACCAGTAAAATAGTGGTGGTTGTGCTAGCCAGGTTCTTCGTAGGGATCCTTGTTGTTCTCCTGACGCGCCGGCTCATGAAGAGCGTGGTCCTCAGCCTGCTGGGTTATCGGTACAAGTTTCCCATTGGTGACCTGGAAGCTCGGAGACGACTGGAAGTTGAAGTGCCCTATAAATTTATCACGTACTCCTCAGTTGGCTTCAGTGCCACCGTGATCGTGCCGCTGCTGCACGAGCTGTTAGGGTTGATGTGAGCACGGGGCCTTCCTTAGAGAGCAACCTACGGCTCCACCATTTCAGAGAAAAGTTGATTAAGGCCGGGAACTTAACCAAAAAAGTGTTTTGTGCCTTTCTGCACTGGTGTGGTGGGTTGACCCTGTCTGGAGGCTGGGAGCCCACC
Organism: Ceryle rudis; assembly: GCA_033439905.1. Classification (NCBI taxonomy): domain Eukaryota; kingdom Metazoa; phylum Chordata; class Aves; order Coraciiformes; family Cerylidae; genus Ceryle; species Ceryle rudis. The sequence goes on along the minus strand of JAAGNO010005353.1, from coordinate 3,198 downwards.
CAAGCTGCTCTATCACCCCCCTTCTCAGCTGGACAAGGGAGAGAAAATATAAGGGAAAGCTGGTGGGTCGAGATGTGGACAGGGAGAGATCATTCTCCACTTCCCATCACAGGCAAAACAGGCTCACCTTGGGGAAAATTTAATTTATTATAACTCAAATCAAAGTAGAATAAGGAGAAATAAAACCAAATCTTATAAATACCTTCCCCCTGCCCCTCCCTTCTTCCCGGGCTCAACTGCACTCCCCATTTCTCTGCCTCCTCCCCCTGAGTGGCACAGGGGATGGGCAATAGGGGTTGTGGTTGGTTCATCATCTTGTCTCCGCCACTCCTTCCTCCTCACACTCTTCCCCTGCTCCACTGGGGGGTCCCTCCTGTGGGAGACAGTCCTCCATGAACTTCTTCAACCTGCGTCCTTGCCATGGGCTGCAGTTCTTCATGAAAGGCGCCACGTGGGTGTCTTCCAATGGCTGCAGGCCTTTGGACGGGATGGACTGCTCTAGCGCAGGTTCCCCATGTGGTCATAAGTCCTGCCAGCAAAGCTGCTCCAGGGTGGGCTTCTCATGGGGTCACAGCTTCTTTTGGGCATCTACCTGCTCCAGCATGGGGTCTTCCACAGATATCTGCTCCACTGTGGACCTCCATGGGCTGCAAGGGCACAGCCCTGCTACACCGTGGACTGTAAAGGATTAATCTGCTCCAGCTGAAGTTGCCCTCATGCAGCCCTTTTTCCCCTGCTTAAATATGTTATCCCAGAGGTGCTACCACTGACTGTGATGGCCTTGGCTAGTGGTGGGGCCATCCTCGAGCCAGCTGTCATGGGCTTAAATGGACATGGGGGAAGCTTCCAGCAGCTTCTCCCAGAAGCTATCCCTGTAGACCCCACTACCAAAATGATGCCCTGCAAACCCAGTACAATTGGATGTGGAAGAGTCGAGTCGCAGGAATTGCCATTCACAAATAACTTTTAGTGGGAAATCGCTGACCCCTCTGTGTCCCATAACTAGAGGCCCCTGACCCTGTGGGATGCCATCCCCATGGACTGCAAAACCTCATGCCTGGCCGTGGGGTTGCTCCTGCTGAAGCAGGAGAGCAAGCCAAGGAAGGTATGGGGCATGGAGGAGTGAGCAGCTGGTGGCAGGGTGGAAGAGGCAACCAGGCCAAGAGCACAGCTCCATCTGGGCCCCACTATCCCCTGAGGACCAGGGTGAAGGAAGAGTGGCCAAAGATGCCATGATGTGGAGGTGGAGGCTCTTCAAGTGTTGGCACCTTCCCACTGTCAGGCTTTGGTGGGAGTGTTCTGCTGACCATGAGAGAAGGTTTCTTCAGCAGCCAGTGTTGGCATAGATCACGCTGCCATGCTTGAGTATGGCCAAGCATCTCCTTAGAGAAACCCGATGATGCTCTTGTTGCTTGCCATAGTGTCTTCTAACAGCACGGGCAGTCTTGGCTATCTCTAAAACCCTCTTTTTCATGGAGGGCTTTACCCCCTGCAAGCCCTAAAAAAAAAAACCAACCCCCAAAAATTAAAACAGAAGAAAGAAAAAAATCCAACACAAAATATTTTCAGTGGTTTGCAGCAAATTCGTCTTGGGTATTAATAAGAAAGCCTCCACTAAAAGATCCTTTGGCTACATACAACTGAGCAGAGTTGTCAGCACCATGTTGAGGATTGTGTTCAATCAGTTGAACTCTGATTTAGCTTCACTGGGTGGGACAAAGCCCTTCCTGTCGTGCAGGGGTTGTAAGTGGTGTCCTTGAACTGCGTTGTGGAAGGAGCTGAGGGGTGACTACAATGTGTGGTGGTGATAAGATGCCATTGTTCCGTGCAGCACCACGTTGGTCTTCCATGCATCTTGCAATACCGTGTAGACCCTTGTAGAGCACCACTCGAGGAACATTCAGAGCGGGGTCAGCACTATAACTCAGGCTGCTTATTTAAATAAAAATAAATATCTTTCGGCTGCTGGACCAATGAGCTGTTGAGAAATACAGCGGTGAACACGGTCTGCTTGGCTATAGAATCATATGAGCTTTGAGACAGAGCGGTGGAAGCCCGCTGTCCAACCACGTCCGCCTCTCTTGGGAAAAATTCAAGAAAATTCACCTGAAGAATGTACAGGAAGAGCTTTGCCATCACTTGTGCGCTTGAATAAAGATAATTTAGCCCCCAGAAGTGTATCTGGGAGTTTTGTCTGAGGAGCGGGAGGCGAGCACGTGACGGAGCCATGCGACATGGCCTCCAGAAGAAACAAAGGCAGAGTTTTTAACCATTTTTAGCTTGCCCAGGAGAAACTGTTTTCAGTCAGGCTGCATGGGCTTCACACGTGCGCACAAAGATCTTCAAGGAACCTTTCAGCAGAGTGTGTGCCCTTTGGTCAGCCCTGGGCTCGGGCCACCAAAGCCATGTGCTCCCATCCTCAGTCTCCGCATGTCACAGGCTTTAAAACACCTCCCGTTAAGGAGCGCTTGATGATGGGCAGCTGCCTGGCCGAGCTGAAGTTCCATGGAGGTGCCACATCACAGTGGGCAGGACCAAAACTGGGGAAAAAAACCCCAAACAATTGTTTAAGCTGCGGGGTGGAATCAGTCCCAAGAAAGACCACGGTCAGACGGGGACGTTCCTGCAGTTTGAGGGGTAAAGTTTCTGTTCTGAATCACAGATATTTTCTGCTATGAAGATTTTATAAATGGTCTCTAGGAATGCTTGGCTTTGCGCACAGGTATTTGTATCTTTTATGGCATTCAGCCCCACGTGGGTCACGCGACACACGCAAACTGTATTTGGTTCAAATCTTCAAATATACCTATTTTGCAAAATTTGTCATTTCTCCATTTGTTTTGTGGCCTCTGTGAGTAAGTGTTTGATGGAAGGGGAGGGAGTCGCAGTTCGACGAGCTTCCCAAATGCAACCACCCACCTCTCAGCCCAAGCTGGGCCCTTGTCCAACCATGCTCAGCCTCACAGGGAGCTTCAGCTCCTCTGGGCTCAGCAGCATCATCCTGTTTTATTTAAATAATTTAACAAATGACAAATGGTCTACTGACAGATATTTGTTGTGTCCTTTGCAAAGAGAAACCAGTGAGTTGCCAATTCATCATAGAATCACAGCGTTGTTTGGCAGGGACCTTTCAAGGTCATCGAGTCCAACCCCCCTGCAGGGAGCAGGGACATCTGCAACCAGAGCAGGGTGCTCAGA
>JAAGNO010005352.1:11144-29247 GCA_033439905.1 Ceryle rudis | reverse complement strand
GAGAGGAGGGTGAGCAAAGGGTCCCGCTGCGTGTCCCGCCTGGCAAGGGCAGGGTGGGCAGAGCCGCAAATGGAGCGAGATCCTCACAGGACAGGGGACGTCCGCCGAGCCCAACTCCAGCGGGAGCAAACCCAAAAGGGCCTTGTGGGGTGGCTCTTAAGGGCTCGTGAGCAGACAGAGCACTGACCCTGCCGGTGACAGCCTCAGCAGACTGGCCCCAGTGGTGGCCTTTGGCTGCCCAAGAGCAGGGTCCTGCTCCCTCCATGGGAGCTGCCAAATCCATGTCACCATGTTCATAGAATCCCACACTGCTTTGGGTGGGAAGGGACCGTTCAGGGTCATCTGGTCCAACCCCCTGCAGGGAACAGGGCCATCTGCAGCTAGAGCAGGGTGCTCAGAGCCCCGGCCAACCTGCCCTGCAATGGGGCCAGGGCTGGGGCAGCCACCCCCTCTCGGGGCAGCCTGGGCCAGGCTCTCCCCACCCTCAGTGTAAAACGTTTCCTCCTCATAGCTAGTCTAAATCCCAGAGCAGACAGAAGAGCTTAGCGCCTCCTTTGCCCCTCCAGCCCTTCACTTGTTTCCTTGAAATCTCAGGCTGGTGGTGGAGTGTTGAGGTAGCTGGTGATGCATGTGGGGTCCCAGCCAGACTGGTCCCACAGAAGCCAACCTTTGATATTCCCATTGCCCAAACACCAGGTACCTCGACTTGTCCCTGGGATGATGCTGCAGATGCTGGTGGTGGAGGAAGCCTGGGGCTTCACTGAGCATGCAGAGGCTGCTGCCCCCTGTCCCTTTCCAGCTTCTGGGGCAGGAGCAGGGCCAGTGTCACAGAACCACAGAGCAGGAGCTTCTTGGGATCACCTAGTCAAGCCCCCTGCCCAGGGTGGTCAGCTGGAATAGGCTGCCCAGGGCTCTGTCTAGTTGGGTTTCAAACATCTCCACCCAGGAGAAGAGGAATGCACAGGGAGTGACCCTGCCACCCGAGGGTGGGCACAGGCCCACTGGAGCTGCCTCCTGCCCAGCGCCTGTCCACTGGCAGTGCCTCCCCAAACTGCCTGGTATTTACTCCATCATGGAAACATTTCCACTACTGCTGCTGCAAGCTGCTTGATTTCTTTTGTCTGAGGGTTAGGGATGTACATAAGCTGCGTAGGAGCTGCCACATGTTCTATAAGGAATCAGCAGAAATCAGAGAAGAGGGAAGCAGAATCTGGAAGAAGGAAGGAGTGAGCAAAGGAAAGGTAGCGCCACGCAGCTCTGGTCACAGTGTGGTGCCTCGGTGGTTCTTGCAGTTGCAGCCACTGAGCTGCTAGGTGATGGAGTGTGCACCTGGAGAGCTACATTGGTACTGGCTCCAGGGACCTCCTCTCCAACCAGCAGCAATGGCAACAGCAGTTGGGAAGAGATAAGGGGCTGAGGGGAGACAGAAACTAGAGGGAACTGGGTATGTGGAAAAAGGGTCTTGTGGTGGGGACCAGAGGGAGAACCTTTTCAGGGTGAGTGAGCACAGGAACGCAGAAATAGAGGTAGAAAGGGAGGGTCCTCGTGCCCTTCCTTATGGTTAACCTTAAGTCTCTGGACAAAAAGAAAATAGTATTCTTAGATACAGAAAAGATAAAGCATAAAAAATGGGAGAAGCAAAGCTGAGACCATATTGCTGCTGTATGGAAAGCTTCATTAGCCCCATTGGCACAGCACTAATCAGAGGAAAAAAAAAATCAGTAGGAGTGGTGCAAAGAGATTGACTGCCAAGGGAGGAGGTACTGCATCTGCCATCTCTTGATGTCTTCAAGTCAAGTCGAACACCCTCCCAAGCTGCCTTTGTCAAACAAGTTATTGAATTCAGCAGTAATGCGGTGAAATTTTCTTGACTGCAGGTACAGAAGGTCAGGCTGCGTGATCCCGTCCTGCTTACTCTGTGAATCTACAGAAAGAAAACATGAAGAAGGACTAAGAGAACATGCCATTACTTCTGTTCTTCAATAGTGACACAATATCAGCGTTCATCTGCATGGGCTCCAGCTCACTCACTGGCGAGTGCGAGAGCTGAACAGTGGAAGGCTGGTGGAAGCCACCTTGCAGAACTCTTGAGCAATGAAACTGGCCACTCTTCAGCATGGACCTGCGCAGGCTGCGTCAGCTGAAGCGCCTGGGCCTGTCCCTGTGCCTGGGCTGTGGTCAGTCCTGTGGCCTGTAGAACAATGGCCTTTGTGCTTGCTATGGTAGGTGAAGGTGGGATCTCAGAAGGAATCCTTGCAACAAGGTTGAAAGGGTGACCAAATTCAACAGGCACTGATGTTTTGTTTATGGGGGCTCGGTGTCCAAGAGCAGGGCAAACATGGGCCATTCCTCATGGCTCTGCCTGACCTGACTCTGAATTCTGCTTCAGCAAAGAGCAGGCTCCTGAGCCCTTCCCACAGGGTTAGGCAGCCTCTCAGCCGGGGCTGGTGCTCGAGGGTAGATGTGACTAAGAGGACAGGGCTGCAGTATTGTGAGGCTGATCTTAACTAATTATTTGTTGTTTTCCAGATGTTTAGCAGCTGTCCCTGATCTTCAAGGTATGAGACACAGCCAGGTGGTCTTAACCACTACAGTTGTGGGGCATTTGCAATTTGTTTCTTAGAAGAGTTCACTTGCAGTCCCAGCTGCTGTAGCTCTCCTCAGGAGTGAGGGCTTGGGGCTGTACTAGATAAAACCAGACAGAGATGGAGAGATGGTGCTATGGAAATGTTTGCTTAGTGCCCAGGAGCAGCCCAAAAGGCAAACTGACTGTTTAGAATTATTAGGGAAATAATGGAGAGCAGATCACCGTTACACTGCCGCATAGACCCACTGTGGAAGCTGCACTGCGATCACCATACGCAGCTCCGGTCTGCCTCTCTCAAATAGAATTGGAAGTGTTTCAGAGAGGAGCAACAGGGATGATCAAATATGAAGAATATTTTCCATGTGAGGAAAAAGTAGATATTCTCTTTAGCTTGGAAAAGAAATGACTGAAGAAGATTATAAAAAAAAGTTTGGCATATGGAGGTTGTCTGCAGTGTGGTTTCTCATTGTCTCTTCAATATAATTGCTGGCAGCACCCCATAATTTAGCAGGTAACTACAAAACAAAAATCGGGGTTTTTTTAATGTCATAATGTTGTGTCAGACTGCTTCACACAGGAAATGGTGGGCTCCCAAATTTTACATGCATTCAAAAAGAAATTAAGCTGTTTAGTGGGAGAAAAAAAATCCATGACCCCAGTTTTGCTCTTGAAGCCTCTGAGCTGTGGATTTCTGGGGGCTGGCAGAGTATCCTGGGTAGCACCGCAGTATCTACGGCTTCTTTTTACAGTGACTGAGAGTGGTTCTGGGCTACTCACGGTGAGGGTAACAGAACTGGACCGGGCTGTCCAGAGAGGTTGTGGCGTCTCCTTCTTTGGAGACTTTCCAAACCCGCCTGGACGCATTCCTGTGTGACCTGATCTAGGTGATCCTGCTCCATCAGGGTGATTGGACTGGATGATCTTTCGAGGTCCCTTCCAACCACTAACATTGTGATACTGTCAGAGATGAGGCAGTGGCAGAGATGAGTCAGTGAGCTGGACAGGCTTCCAGCTGGTCACAGAGCTTTCCTTCCTTCACTGCTCCAGGCTCCTTTGCAAGGACTAATCCTGTCCTGGCCCAGCAGCACTGTTCTTTTTTAAGGAGCTGTATCCAAAAAGCCTAGCTTAAACATTTGCTGTGGTGGGCTAGTAACCCTATGCCTGCTCCGCCACACCAGGACACGGGTGAGCCTTTGTGGACTAGTCCTCTTCTGAACACCACTCCCTCCGAGCCTGGGGAAAGCTGGCGGTAACAGCAGCAAGAGCCTCTCTGTCCCAGCGCTGCTCTGAGGAGCTGCCAGGGTGTCTCGCAAACTTTGCTGGTGTGTCTGCTGGCCAACCTCAGTGCAAAAACCCGCGCCTTGTTCTTGTAGGGAGCCCTTGAGCTGGGTTGGCAGCACGCGTTCTGCAAGGCAGGGAGCACCTCTGTCCTCTGCGCAGGCCCTGAGCACCGGCGCCTTGCGGTGCTGGCAGAGTGCTGGGGCTCCTGGGCCTGGGGGCTGCTCGGTAACCTCCCAAGGGGGCTCAGCCACGCCAGGGGAGTCTTGGAGAAGCAAAGCACCATGGCCCCATCTGGGAAGTCAGCTGCTCCAACATCCCTAACACACGGGCTTCTGCTCAGCCCAGTGAGCCTGGAATGTGGAGTCCCGAGGCAGCCTCACATGGTGCTGCACTCTTGTGGAGAGGACAGAGCAGGAGGGGCAATGCTGGTCTGCTGCTGCTGCTCCGCAGACAGGATGTGAGGGTCCCTGGGCCACAGCAGCTCTGCTGACAGGCTCTGTTACCAGTTAGAGTGGGTACATCTGGGCAGTTTTCTAGGAAGTGTTTGGCCATTAAAGTTTCCTAAGACTTTTTTTTTTTTTTTTTTTTTTTTCAGAGTACATATACCAATTTACAGCCATCTCTAATCATATCCAGCTTTTGCTGTCACTGAATTCAAAGTGCTTGCCATGGTACATGTGGGAGAGGCACCTGCCAGGCACCGCGGGCTGGCATAGCCCTAGTCACAGACCAGGGTCCCCAGCCCTGCAGAGATTGCTTCTGGAGCAGCTCTTCCTCCGTCTGGGGAAGCACTGCTGGCACTCCTCCTCCCTGGGCTCTACAGCCACAGAGATCGCTGACAGCCCTCTCCACACTCTCCTAAACCACTCCACACCAGCAATGGTTCTTACCTTCTCTGGACTATGTGGTCAGATAAGGGAGCAGGACAGAGTCTGCTCAGTTGTCCCAGCCAGTGCGATTCTCACTACACAGTTCCACTATGGAAATAGGAGAGCCCAGGGCAGGGCTTAGGAAAGGGAGGCATGGGACCTTCCTGAAGAGCCCTCAGCCATATCAGACACAGCACATGAGGCGAGTGGTGAGGAGATGGAGTGCTAGAAGATGTGGGCAACTTCAAATGAATGAAATGAATGACAGTTTTTCTTACTACACAACGTGATTCCGAATGCCCCAGTGCAGCTGCACAAGACAGATTCCAAGAATCATTCACCAAACTGCACCATCTCCTTCTGGAGCAAGCTACCAGTGGAGAAATGGAAAACAGGTTTTTGTAGCTCTACTGAAACTTCACAGTCGATTTTAAGCCTCTTAGACGGTATAATACTGAATGCAAGTTCCTGCTGAGGGCTATCGACTTCAGTATGTGCCAAACTGCAGGGAACACCCTGTGCCATGCCTGCATGTGACGGAGTGCTTCCCTGCACCAGCAGTGTGACTCAGATCAGAGACCAGCTTCCTGGGACTTCCAATCAGCATCCTTTAAGACTGTCATCCAGCAGAAGGGATCTGTGCAGCCACGAGGTGAAATGCACCAGGAAACAGCATCATCTTCAAACACACAGAGGGATTAGCACAGTCTGAAAACAGCAACATGCTGCCCTCTCTTCAGGGGTGGAGACGTGCTGCCTGCTGGGGCCTTGGGGAGGGAGGAGGCCAGCCCTTCAGATGTTGCTTCCCAGGTCAGGTGTGCCTGTGCGTGCACACCGTGTCGAGTAATTGCACGTTCCTGCAGTGTAAGTCCCAACCTGACTTCTCTCAAAAGCATCTGCTCCCATGCTGCCACAGTGCTGGGGAATGTCTGTATGGTGGAATGCAAGGGTATATCTCAAAGACTTGTAATTAAGAGCAGTGGTGTTCTGGTGCTGTAGGACCACACCAAGGCCCCTGTACGTCGGAGCAGCAGGCAGCGGTCAGTGCTGCAGCCGTGCGTTGGCAGCGCTGGTGACGTGTCCTGTGCATGCGGTGTCAGAGCACAAAGCACAATGGCCAGTGTTACGATCCATATTGTCCCCAGCCTGCCCCGTGCTTTTGTCCTTCTCACACCTCCCTTCTTCTACAACCGTTCCAGTGCGTCAGAGTTCCATAAAAGCTTCCAATGTATGGACGGATGGGACACATTGTAGGTCTTCTCAAAGGATCCAGAGGGGTGTCTCTTTAGCCAAGCCCTTTCACACAGCTCTCCCAACCACCAGCACAAGGGATACAGGTCAGAGAACCCAGGATGATTCCTATTGCCACTGTGCAGAAGAGCTGCCCAGTGAGCATTGGGCATGGGCAGGCTGCCAGAGCAGCTCCTGGAGGTGAGCTGCCTGGTGCTGTTCCTGTTGTCACTTCAGGCAGTGCCTTTGCTTTGTCACACACTTCCTATGCTGCTGTGCACAGCTTTCTACAGTGAGCTGTCACAAATCCTCCATCTTTGCATCATGCACTGATTCCTCTACACCATACTTTTTTTTTTTGTATCTCCCACTGCAAAAAAAAAAAGAACGGGCCAATACTGGGCTACGATGAATGTTTAGCCAACAGCTCCCTTCCCTTTTTCCCTTCCCTTCCCTGTTTAGTAGCAGAGCGTGGTAATCGGCCAAATGTCATATCAGAAGCAGGGTTTTAACAAGGGTAGCTTTGCGCAGCCTGCTTCCACATGGCAACCAAGAACACAGAGAGTAAAAGGGGCCCCTGCTCTAGTTTGGAAACATTCCCCTATTTCTGGAGATTGTTAGTACAATAGCAAAACTATGAACTAGAACACTTTCCATTCCTTTCTTTCATTCTGAATTAAAGACCATTTGCTGAAGACTCTCACTTAAAAAAACCAGCCAGGCACTTTCTAATAGCAAGCAAAATGCCTGAAGAATAAATTGCTCCTATCAGAAATAAAGCATTTTAGTTCTGCCACAAGCAGAGAGATCTGTGTTTATAAGTCTCTCCAAAGGCAACTCCATCTTTCCTGCTTTCCTCTCATTTTCTTTTGATGCACAAAGCCTGCACACTGCCGTGCTGTGATTGGATTCAGCTTTGGAGCAGTGTAATTGTAAATATTCATTGGAATCCAAGCTAGTTTTCCCAAGTCTCTCTTAAAGGCTCTGCAGCTATACAAACAGCCGTGGCTCTGCATTAGCCTCACAGCCCGGAGGCTGCCTATTTCTCCACAGCCCCAAAGACTGCTCCTTCAGAGGCTGCATGGAGAGAAATCAGCCTTGCAGACCATTTTAGTCAATGCTCTATTATTTTCTTTATTCCCTCTTTAACGGCTGTTGTAGAACTGGCTCTCAGACCCAGGTACCCAGTGGGGTTCTTTGCCAGTGTCTACACAATTCACACCGTTCACCCTCACTTGCTGTCACGACTCTGTGTGTTTCTAGCCCTGTCTGTCTACTGACAGTGCTGGGATGTCTCTGTGAGCTGCTGTGTCCTGGTATATGGTATGTGGTACATGGTATATGCCTGCGCACGTTTCACCCTCCCACTGAGGACCCATAGTGCAAGTGGGTGCTGCTCAGTGCTAACGTGGCTGCTGCTTGGCAGACAGATGTGAGACTGTGGGTAAGCAACACACATCTCGCTAGGAACTGCACCCCTGTTGGTTCCTGAGAAGAAAGCAGATAGATCAACCACTGATATCCAGGCAGTTCCCCCTCTCTGGCTGCTGGAGTTCCATGACTGCACTCAGCAGGAGGTGGGTAAAGGGCTGTGGACTGCTACCGCCATCAAAGAGCAGAGGCAAGACCTTTCCATCAGAGCCTGACCTCCACGTTGCATGGGCCAGGCACTGCTCAGCTAGACTATGTGGCATCAAGCTGACCTTCCTCTCCAGGTGGTCTCTGACTGAGAGCCACGTCCTGCACAATTCATTTGCGAAGTGGCACATGTAAGAAACTGCACACAGCTCTTCTGCTGAGAATGGAAATTGAATCCAAAAGCTCTGATAGCAAATCTACGCCCCCATCTCTGCCTCATCCAGTCTTAGGTTTACCACCAAGGGTGGAACTACGGTGCTGAGGCCAAAGCCTGAGGCAAAGCAGCACATGTCATACAGATGGTGGTATCAGAGCCTTCATCGCCCACTGACATCCTCCAGGCTCTGCTTGCTCTCCCACCATACGTTAAAGCACATGCTCTGACTACTGGGTAACCTGTGACCAGATAAGTAGGCAGGAAAAGGGGCAAAATCCATGTTTCTTTCCAGATGCCCATTCCTGGGTGCAGCTCAGCAAACAAGGCACCTGCTGGTTCCAGCTGAAGCAGCACAGCTTGCTGGGTGTGTGACTGGTGGGAGCAGCTTGGGGGCTGTCAGCCAGGCACTGCTATCCTTCGCTGCAGCACTGTTGCCTGATTCTGGCTGCTTCAGGCAGGGCCCCGGCACCAGTTTTCAGCCAGCTGCACTGAAGCCTTTACTCACCCTCTGGGGCATGTCTGTGCCTAGGAGCATCCTGGTCTGTGAGCTCCTCTGGAACATGTGAGGGAGCACCAAGTCACCATCCCAGTATGCTCAGGTGAGCGAGCACTAAGGTCCCAGTAGGAGGGATTAGGCAGGTCCACTTACTTGTCCTTCTGGAGGGCAGGAAGAGGAGAGTGTCTTCTCTCCGAGCATAAAGAGATCTCCGTCCCACAGCACTCAGAATACAGAACCTTGTTCCCTGAGAAGATAGCTGAAGGAATATCACTAATGAGGAAGACAAGTAAGGATGCATTTATGTTGGAAAACACTGGTGTGTGCTCCCCAGCAAGCCTTTCCTGTGAACAAGCCTGCAGGAGCATAACTGTGAGGTGGAAGAATGCTCCTTGCGCTCCCCGGCACAGTAACACAGCCAGCACTGCTGGAGACGTGACACCACCTGAAACACAAAGCTGGGACTAGGTCTTGTGGAGATCAGGTGAACCACAGTGGGATGTGAGCACATGTCCAAGACTCAAGTGCAGTCACTTCACTAGGAAGGGGAATGAATGGGCCTGGGAAATGAAATGTGGTATCACACGAGCACTGAGGGAGACTGCGATGGAGCTCTGAAGAAGGCAGAGCTGGGTTTCAAGGTGTGAGCAAGGACAGGTTTAGGAAATGATCAAGGCTGGCATGAACCTCAAGAGGTTGACAGCCTGTCTTCCAGTTCTGTCTAACACAGGGGTACCTACAAGTACCCTGTCTTGCTTATTTGCCCTTAAAGATCTCCTGTGATGCAGAATCCTCAGGCCCTTGGCAGTTTGTTCATGTGCTTTGTTCTCCTCCACATTAGAAAACTGTTCCTAACCTGAATCTTTCTTGGTACAGGCTATGCCCATTCATTCTTGTGTGTCCCTTCGTGGACATGGAGAACAGACGGCTTTGTTCCTCTTTCCAGGAGTTTCTTACATGCATCTGGTGTGGTGATTTTCCTCGGTGATGCTGGAGAAAAAAACAAAACAAAACAAAACAAACCACCCCAAACCAGCCAGATCAGAAACAACAAAAGAAAACCTGTCTGGTGGAACTCACTGCCACACAGAGACGGCAGCTATGACTGCTCTGTGAGAATAGATAAAATAGCGAGGCCTTTATAAAGATAACAGCTCCCAGAGTGATAGTCCTGCTCTAGTAGTTCTCGATCTCCTTGTGGTAGCCACCAAACTGTCCTCTTTATATCCTGTCCCACCATAGAGGTAGGCAGCTCAAGGCCAGCTGCTTTCAGATGTGGTGAAGGAGATGGCCCTGGAAGAAGTGGAGCCTCCACCTGAAGGGAACAAACATGGAAGACCCCATGGTCATCATCAGGGTCTAGATGGTGAGACAGGCCTGGTGGCTGAGTGGTAGAAGGAGCTGTGGAAATTCACCTTCTCCCACGCGCAGCACACCACGACTGCTCTGGCAGGGAGTGTGCCAGTGACTCTCCAGCCTTTGCAAGCCTTCAGGACCTGACACTGTGCTGGAGCACCAGCAGGGTCCCTGGCATGAGAACACACCAGCCCTGGTGCAGAGAAGCCTTCCTGGCATAAACTGGAAGCACAGTCCTTCCCTTCCAGCTCCTTTTCCAAAGCAGTGAGAGCAGTGTTCTTCAGAGCTCTGGCTATGATGATTTATCCAGGTCACGGTGAGGACAGCTGGCTAACTGAGGTTAACAGCTTTCTCGGTTTCATTTCAAAAAGACATTAGCATGGGGGCTGTATTAAACAACGATACGCCAGATCCTGATTCATTCACCAGGAGAGCTCATGAGCAGGTGGGGGACTCAGCTGACAGGCAGAGCTGTGCTGCTCACCTTTCCTTAAAGGGCAGGACCATAACTCATGCTCCCAGTGCTAAATTACACCTGACACTCCTTGCGGGGGCCTTCTCATATGTGCAGCCTGCTACAGTCATCCTGGGACCACCAGCCATGGGAACCCTAAGCCCCCAAAGTGGGAGATCTGTCAGCAATCGTGTCTGGCTCAAAAAAACCCCAAAATGACTGGGCCCCTTCTGTCTGGAGGGATGATGGAAAGGAAACAACAGAGGTCTGTAAAATCAGAAGTGTGTCAGGGAAGGTGACTAAGGAATGACTGTTCACGGTCTCAAATAAACCAAGAGAAACTGTCAGGGGACAGGTTCAAAATAAACTAAAGGCAGTGGCTCTGCACCCCTTGCATGGGTATGCAGCGGAACTCACTGCTACGACACACTGCAAAAACCGGATAATATCTGAGTTGCAAAAATAGTTTGACAAGTTATGGATGAAAAATCCTCGAGGGCTGTTAAACACAAAGAGTCCCACTTGGTCTCAGGAAGTCCCTTCACTACAGAGGGTGGGTAAGCATCTTGGGGCAATATCACAAGCTTCTCATTTGTCCCAGGGGAAAAGATCCCTTTCCCAGTCATGGGCACAAATTTCTGCCAGACCCAGAGCTAGCTGGAGCACTGTTCTGACCCAGAATAGTGCTGTTCGTTTATGTAACGGGGCTAGATGTTCAGTACTTAACTGGGAGATTTGCAAGTGAAAGTTCAGAGCTGGGCTGTTTTATCTGACACTTTCACGCCAAAACTCAGCTAGGCTCAGCTGAGCTTGGTATCAGTGGATGGAGGGATGAGGGTGAGGCAGAGTAGCTGCAAGAAGAAACAGAAGTGTGATGATAGCCCTGCCGTGCTGTCCTTGCACAAATCAATACATGGTCACCTGCTTGCACACGCAGAACAAACCGCAGGCACGCACCGACATGCTCACAGATTCGTTTGTTCCCCACCACTCACTCACACAGACAAAGGCACACAAACTTCCCGCACCCAGCCCTCACCAGTGGGCTGTCGGGAAACAGGCTGTGGCGCAGCACAGCCCACACGCTGTGCTGGCTCTTCACACACACACACACACACACACACACACACACACAGAGACGCAGAACAATGGAGGGCTTGGCAGTAAATAGAAAATATCCCCTTATTTTCCTTCAAATGCAATGAACATAAACATTGCATCATATTCATATATGATAAGATATATATATTGCTCATATATGTTCATATTCATAAGAACATATTCACAATCACTACATTAAGTGAAACAAAATGTTTCCACTTTGAATAATAAGGGGACCCCATTCCCCCTGATTTTAAACTGCTGCCCTCTAAGCTGCTGCTCAGACCAGCAATCTGTGCTGAGCTCATTCCCGCCGCCCACATGCAGGTACCTGGTGCTTTGCTATCGACAGCACCTGGTTTAGTCTCCCAGAACACTGCGAATATTTAACTATCAAGTTGTTAAAACAGACACAATTTTTTTTCTGGGTTATGGGGTGCTGAAAGAGACTAGAAGTGGGGGACAGATGCCAGTTATGTGAGTAGCCCTGCAATGTGCAGCAGCAGTAGCTGCAGATTTTCAGGATCAGCTCCCTTCAGCTCCGTTTGCTACGTGGAGCTGAATGACAGCTTGTGGTCAAAAATCCGCTCGTGGCTACAGGTGCCTGAGTGGACATCAGCCAGACAAGCCCATGGCTGAGAGATGGGGGAGCGGCTCTTCTGAGCCAGATTCACATGCAGAGGGAACATGCTGTCTGAGCAAATGGTCTGACTCCTGCAGCTTCTGAAACACCGGGATCGGAAGAGAGGAGCTATGGCAGGGCAGAGGCAGAGAGCCGGCACGGAGCGCACTGGCACAAGTCCCAGCAGGCCTCCTGTCCGGTCTGCAGGGCAATGAGGGTGCTCCCACCCAAATTGTCTGCATGTCCTGGAGCAAACTGAGGGTTTCATGCAGAGCGGCACAGCTGAACAGAGCTGAACGAGCCTCATCTCTTGGCTCACTGCACATCAGTTACCATCAGGTAGGACAGGGCTGTCCTGGAAGGCATTGCCTCTGCCCACCACCCTCATCCCCTCTCTCTGAGCAGATCACCAGCAGGACCAACATCCAGAACATTTGCACATTACAGCAGTCACACCCCCAAATCAAGTGCCACCCCAACACCCGTGTACAGCCAGCAGAGCCATAGCTGTCTCCCCAGTTCCCTGGACTTTCCCCTCCTCGCTGGGACTTGACAGACTTCACTTTCACATCTTTATCCCCTTCCTTATGCTGCCATGGAAATGAGAACTGTAGATTATCACTATTGCTGTGAATGCATTAAATACAGTTCCCTTCCCAGCCTGGGCTGCCAAGCTAGAGTGGACTGGCACCTTCTCTTACCTGCTTCTGAGCTTCTTCCTGCAGCTGGTGGCTGGCCTCCAGGTCCTGGCTGAGCTGCTGGATCCAGCTGCATTTCTGCTCCAGTTCTGCCTGCCTCTCTCTCTGCTTGGTCTGCAGTTGATAGATCCTCTGCTCTTGAGCATCCAGCTATTGACCCGCCCAGGGAAAGAAAGAAAAAATGGAAAAAAAAATCAATTAATACTAAACGGCTTAACAAAACCCCGAACAGCACAGGCCTGATGCTGCTGGGGGTGGGGATTGTCGGGAGGAGACACCCCCCGCACACATTAGCTGCAAAAACCTGATGTTCTAGGGACAGGAAGCCAATATGGTAGGTGTGATCTGACATGCACGCCCGCGGCAGCAGCAATATGTCCAATTCGGGGAAGGCAGAGACTCTGCCGCACCGGGGTATCTGCTGCCTCTCTTCGCAGAGGGGTGTCAGACAGCCTGGCTGAGGGAAGCAAAGAGCAACTGAGCAAAACCAAAGTTATCCTAACTACTAACTAAATACATGGCTCCTGATCTGGCTGCGTGTTGGGTTCTGTGCTTCTCCACCCTGCACTAAGGACCCCTTCAGGCGTTCTCCCCATGCCCACTGTCCACAGAGCGAAGGGGAAGGGAGCTCTGGCACCCTGCAGCTTGGTCATCCACCCTGCTTGTCCTGCCCGACCCAGAGCAGGCTTTGATGGCTCAGTGGTTTTGCTTCTTGGCATCACAGCTGTAAAGAGTTTACACAGGGAGGGAACAGGACAGGATCATGAATGTCAACCAAGGAGCAATTAGCATGACACAACTGAAGTATTGATCCGCTGGAGCTAATGGTGCTGCAGCTCCTGCGGCGAAGCGGCTTCCAGACACTCACCTGATGCCTTTGCATCAGACATCTCAGGGATGCTTCTTGAGGTGTGACTCGCCCCACAGGCACAGGTAGGTCTGCAGTGGGGCACAGACATAGCTCACTGCTCTGGAAGGAACCAATGGTCCAAATGGTGGTAGGGGAGGAGCATCCCCAGCTCTCGTGGCTGGCCTGACCAGCGCTGGATGTCCCACGACACTGCACTAAGCAGGTGTGGCCGTGGCTCTCCCACGACTGCGGTGTCACGCATGACCACGGGACCTACCTGGCCACCACCAGCTCTGCTCCAGCCGGCTGCTTGCCTGCCCTCGGGCAGCACAATACTTTGTGTGGGGCTCTCTCAAGAGCAACATCTCCCAGACTTCTATCCAGGCACGTGTCTGTCCGTCCTTCTGGCAGTGCAGTGTCCCCAGCCCCCAGGCTCACCAGCTGCCCACGCCCCGCAGAGCTGCCGAGCACGGCTGAGCCCTCTCAGTGGCACCGTGGACGTCCTGCAACACAGGCAGCAACTGAGGGGCCTAATTAATGTTCACTAACTGTCTTACTAAACCTAGAGAGAATTTTGATATTAATTAAACGCTAACTGATTAGTAAAACATATTTACTGAAGACTGTCACCCAGCTGTCAACATTCAATAAATACATTAATAATCAATTTGCATGTAATTAACATAAAATGACATTAATGTCTACATTAAAAATGTATTGGAGACATTGTCACTATCACAGTAGCCTGAATTCCTCCAGGCTGCGTTCCGTGGCACGTGACCCACTCAGACCCATGGTCACAAAGGTTGGAGCTGTCCAGAAAAATGCCCACCAGAAGAAAAAAGAGAAACTGTTTAAATTCTGCGTGGATCTGAGTGTGCACGTTTGCTCAGATGCCCATGTGCTGCAGGAGCCCGCCTTTGTGCAGCACACAGGTACCATCAGCGAACACTGCGTGCTCTGAAGAGCAAGGGACATGTTCTGGTGTTGGGCAGAGAGGACCGACAGGCTCTGTGGCCGTGCTCACTCTGCCGGCAATGACAGCGGAGCAGCTTACACTGCAACGTGGGCAGGGGCCGAATGAGTACTAGAGACATGCTGTGACTCCTCATCTTTGCCTTGGTACAAACGTATCAGAGTCTTTCCAAGCTCAGACGAATCACCAAGACTCCTGTGTCATGGTTTCTCTCTGTATTTGCCAGAGAACAGAACAAGCGCTGGGGCATGGAGGACTTTTCACATGCCACCTCACTCAGCCTGGCAGAGACAAAACCCTTCCCTCCCGCTCTGCTGCCGGGCTGCGGGTCTGACGAGCTCCGCACCGCTGCCTGCAAGGCTCAGGCCGTAGCACTGGGACTGAGGTGCCACCTCCCTCTGACAACCCCAGGCATAATGTTTCCACAGTAGTCCTCTGCTGCCTCTGCCCACCTGTAGAGGCTGGATGAACAGCCAAGGACATTCTTGGCAAATCCAGATGCTGGCTGTGGCTGGAGTCTGGGGCACAGACCAGTTGTCAGCCATGCAGAGAAGGTGAGGAACAAAGAGATAACAGTGAGGCATCTGGGGAGTGCTTGTTCTCCCTCTCTGAGAGGGCAGGGAGCAGCAACATACTCAAAATCCTCACAAGGACCTATCTCTGTGCAGCTGTGCACACCCTTCCCTTCCTGCAGCCCCACGACCCCAGTGCCCGCCCAGCAGCACAGGGCCGCAGAGGGGCTGCAGAGGAGCAGCCCCCCCCATCCATATAGCACTTGGGGGCTGGTGTGCAGCCTGGATGGCTGCGCCTTGGCACGGCTGGCTCCCGGCAGCTCACAGAAGAGGCTCAGGTCCCTTGGCAGAAGGATGGGCACCCGCCAGCAGGCAGCAGGCTGGATAACCTCCACAGCCTTAGGCTCACAAGGCTTTATCCACAGGGATAATCTGAGATGGATGAGAGACAGAGAGGACCTGATGTCTCCTCAGCATGCAGGATAAACACCCCCTTCCCCCAGCTGCCAGACAGGTGAGGGGGCTTTGGAGGCAGAATAATTCTAGGATTTTTAATGCAGTGAGGCTCCCTACCAGCTCCCCAGCCACAGAAATGCCTGACCACGGGGGATGTCATATGGCTTCATGAACAGTGTCTGCCTTTGGGTACGACTCGGCTGAGAGGATGTATCCTGCTCAAAGCAGCAGAGTCTGTCTGCTCTCACCCCCATCCCCTGCATGCCATTCAGAGACAAGCGCACCTTTCCTTCATCCCCACACAGACCCATGAAGCGATTTGCTTGCAGCAGGGAAGAAGGTGGCATGTTTAGGGTGAATATCCCCCACCCCCACCCCTTCTCCTCTCATTTAAGTGGAATCAATTGTGCCATTTCTGCTTTGCTTTTCAAAAGCAATTACTTTCATGTCATTTCTACAGACATTCACGGAGAGCGAGAGAGTGAGGGCTTGATTATCCCCCCTCCCATCCCCATCCTGTGGCTTCCGCAGTGGCGGTGAAGTATTAAATTAAATGAGGTGTCTATGGAGCGGCGATGGTTTCAGGTCAGAGGCGCTATGGAAAGCTGTATGCTGCACTGCTCCTGTATATGTAAATGGATATATTAAAACCACTGATGTCAACTTGCAGCACTCATCTCCTCTGCTCTCGGGTGATCAAAGCTGATTGCAGAGGCAATTACTGCAAAGGAAAAGAAAATCACGGCCTCCTGCTCATCCCTGAGCTACCGGAGTTTAATTGCTTAGTGTAGCTGAAGCTGCCTCTCCATCTCCCTGGTGTATGCACACACACATGTGGGAGCAGCACACGCCAGGAAACACAGACAGGAATGGACATTTTTGAGGATGGGCAGTGAGAAGCACCCCAAGCAGAGGAAGACCACAACATGAAAAATAATGGTGCTTAAAAATGAACTAAACCACTACAGCAGGCAGAGCTGTATCTTAGCAAGCCACTGGATCAATAACACAGGGAGAAAATCAGGGCAGCATAATACATGTCCACAAGACAGCCTCTCCTCTTCTCTACTCTTTAGTCCTAGATTCACAGTAAGACTTCTTCAGTCTTTTACAGGCTGGAGCTAATCAGGCTCCCAAATCTTTGTGACATAGGTAAGAATCATGACCCCTGTTTTACAACTGAAATTACTTGAAAGAAAGGTATCGGTGGCTGCCCTGAGAAATCCCGAGTCTTCACCCTGCTCTTGCCTTTCCGTTTCACATGCACTTCTGCATGAGTACCAGCAATGGCGGAGTCAGTTTAATGTAAGCACAGTGCTCAACCAACTCACAATCAGCACGGTTTGTAAACCAGCCTGAGCTGTCCAGCTGCACTGCTGCTGGCGCTGGGTGACTCGGTGCTGGCCAGATGTCAGTGGTGGGCACCAACTTCACACACTGTTCACTCAAACGGCTTCTCCCAGTGAAGCACAGAGAGCTGGGTCAAGCCAGGTGCCTCCACACATACTGTCCTGCCTGCTTTCCTACACTTGTTTCTCCCTGAGGCTGCGTGCCAGTGGCCCCTCACACACTGGTGCTGGCATCCAGTGTCCCCGTGTGGGCATGCTGTGCTGGGGGCACGCGCTGGCTGACATGGCACACTAGCCAGTGAAGCATGCTGACCACTGTGGCATGCTGGCTGATGTGGCACACTGGCCTGCACAGCATGCTGGCCAATGTGACACACTGGCTGATGCATCACGCTGGCCAGGGTGGCATGCTGGCCAACACAGCATGCTGGCCAGGGTGGCATACTGGCTGACATGGCATGTTGGCCAACAGAACACGCTAGCTGATGCAGCACGTGCTCTCTGCATGCACATCTGTGTGTGGCCTGAGGCAGAGCTGTGCAAAACGTGACATAAGATTGATCACTAAGGCGTTATAAGGGGAGACAGGGAGGTAATAATGAAGATGGGGGGGGGCAAACAAAAGTCCTACAGTTCCACCTGAAGCAGAGACACGTTTCTCAAAGAAATATCTTCTGAAGAGTGCCAGCCAGCCCCTCACCCTGTACCTAAGGCAGTGGGTGTAGGACCTGAGCAGTGTGAACAGGTCCTGCCCGAGCACCCAGTGCGTGCTCTGGCGTTATGCACCAGCAGGCTCCTTGCTGTCCCCCACTATTGCTAGAAATGCTGGTGCAGACCAGTCCCTGACATTGTACTGTCAGTCATCGAATGGGACTCAGAGCAGATCTAGATATTCCTCAGGTAAAAACCCAGCATCCCCACTGCCTGATGTGTCCATGCACATGCACGGACATTCTGGGTTCTGGTCACGTACAAATCTTGCCCACACACAGGGAACATGAGCAGAACAGGACATGTCAGTAAGCACACGTTAGAGCTCTGCCTTGTGCCCAAGTAGGTGCTGACAGCCATGCTGCTGCTGTGCCAGCACTTGCAGGAGTGCTGCGCTGGCCGCACTGTGCTGGCTGGACAGAGCTTTTCTTTACAGCTCTATTGGGTTAAATCGCTGCAGCACCGGTGAAACAGTCAGACAGCACCTTAGGAGAAGTCTTGGTCCCCACTCAGCCAACATGAACCTTCCTGGAGGACAACAGGAGAGCCAGTGGCTCTGGGGAGCCTGGCAGGCTGTGTGGAGGGAGCAAAGCTCTTGAGCAGGATGGAAAGCAACCGTGTCTCCTGTGCAAGGGGCAGAGACCTGGCTGGGTAGGAGCACAAGCTGAGATGGAGAACAGGCAGTCTGGAGGGGGAAGGCCCCTCTCCCTTCCCTCCAACAGGCTGGGCAGGGGCCAAGCAGGTGAGGTAGGAACAGCTG
>JAAGNO010005352.1:0-11134 GCA_033439905.1 Ceryle rudis | reverse complement strand
GCATAGCGGGGGTGGCCATCGCGGCAGTGTGCTGGGCAGCTGGGGACCAGCAGCGGGTGTGAGGACTGCACCTCGGCCTGGCACTCACAGGGTGACAGCACAGAGAAGCCTGAGGGTGAGGCCTGGCCCTGGTGGGCAAAAGCACACAGGAAACCCAGTGAAGAGAGGTGCCACCAGCAACACAGACAGCATCAGTGCCACCAGCGGTGTCCTCAGGGAAGAGCACAGGCACCTGGAGACACCCGATGCGTCTCTGTGACTGAAGCCACTGGAAGCACCACCATGGAGGTGGTGGCACTACCCTCACACACGGCAACAGAAACCCCAAGAATTTATTTTTTGCTGCAATCTAATTCTCTCAACCGCTCTCCTCTCAGGCTCGGCTGGGCTGAGTGGCTCTCTGTGGCAGCTGTCCTCACCTGATGCCTGCCCTCCCTGCCGCCGGGTGGGCTCTGCCACACGTTCTCCTCCCTTCCTTCTGAATCTGTATTTCCAGCACAAGGATGCAATTCTTTTTTTTTTTATGAGCTGCCTGTCTCTTTTTGTTTAGCTGAGAGTGCTCAGAGCCCTTCCCCCACCTCCTTTTTCCACTGCTGCTGCTGGTTTTATTCAATTCAACACTTGAGGGAACTGCAGATGAAATGTCTCTGAATCTAAATTGCCAGCGATAGATCTAACAGCCCTTTTCCCTCTCCCCCTCCGCAAACTCCCCTCAGATAGAATTTCCAGCACATTGTCTCTGCCTCCCTTGGCTTCAGCTGCAAAATTCCAGCACCAGGACAGGAACACAGCAGTGGGAGCCCAGAGCTGACACAACCCTCTCTGTACCAGCGCTCGGACCGGAGCTGGCACCTGCCTGGGAAGAAGGTGCTGTGCTTGAAGAGGCCATTGCTGTCTCAGAACTGCCTGAGCCCAACAGGGCCCTGTACTGGCACATCATATTCTGCCCACGGCCACCTATGTGAGGCACCGCAGACAGCCACAGCAAACAGGCATCCCAGGCAGACAGCCATAGCAAATGGGCTCCACAGGCAGACAGTCACAGTGAACGGGCACCGCCGACAGACAGCCATGGCGAATGGCCACCACAGCCAGCCAGCCACAGCAAATGCATTCTGCAGAGCACGGGCCCTCGCTGCGCTCGCCTCCGTCTCCGGCACACACACAGCTGGTGCCCCGAGCCAGGCAGAGGCTGCTGCAGGCACACCCCAGCCAGAGCCAGGCCGACGGAGTCCAGAGGGGCAGCCCAAGGACAGCTGCCCAGCAGAGCAGTACTCGAGGTGGCTCTGTCTCAGCTCAGCATGGGGCTTTGGGAAGGCACCTGCAGTGAGGGGTAGATGGGGTTTCATATCCAGCAGGAATGGGTGTTTCTTCTCCAGCACCTCAAGGCAGAGCTATGCCAGTGGGGTCAGGTAAGCCACCCTCCCTTCTGCAGCTGCGTTCATCCCACTCCTGCTTTGGTGAAGGGTTGGAATGACACACTGTGGGCATGCTCAGAGCCTGATGAATGGCAGCATGTCCTCAGAACAGGGCACAGGACAGTGGAGATCCTGCAGCCTCTGGACACATCACTGGCAGAATGGCATAAGCTTTAGGGTCTGAGGGAAGAAATGCTGTGCCCTAGCCCCACTGCTGCCCAGTCCCCAGGCTTCACCCGCAGCCACGTGGGGTGGCGGAAATGGCAAGTTCTTTGCTAAGGGAGAACTGCACAAGCCTCTCTTTCCCTTTGAATGGCTTTTCATTTTGTCCAGTTCAACGTTGGTGATTGTTCATGCTGTCTGGAGAAGCTTTGATTAAATCTCCTAATTTTCAACTAAGCTTTTTCTTTCCATAGGGCAAACCCTTGACCTGAGAGCATAGAAAAGTGGTCAAAAGGAAAAATAACAAGGCAAAGAGGAAGGAGGGGTAAAAGCTGGGAGACACAGAGGAATTAAAAGCTTGGAGTCACTACACATGGGAAGAGGCTCCAGCAGCAGCCCTGCTCCCTCCACAGAACTTGGGCTGGTGGCAAGACCTGTGGTTCCTCACTGCACCTGCCCACACGGCTGGGGCTGCTCCATGGGCGAAAGCACTGGGCTTCCGGGATGCGCCTGCACCTGCTCCTTCCCACTGCTGTGCAGGGACACACAAGCACCAAGGTCTTCCCCGGCTGTGTGTTACCAGGGGAGGCTGCGGAGCTCACACTGGCCACGACTGCCCAGCAGGGAGATGCACATGCAGGATTTTGTTGTTTTAAACTCTGCCACGAGGGCAGAGAGAGCAGAGACTGGAGAGAGCAGCCATCCTTTCCTTCACAGACAAGCACAGATCTGGGTGCTGGGCCAGACGGGGCTTCGCATGCTCCCTTCTCATGGGATCCACAGGGCTCTGCCTGGGGAGATCTGACCCCTTCCCCAAGACTTGAAACTGGGCTGGGTGCAGAACTAGTGTTGCCGTCACACATGCACACAGACAAATGCCATCACCTTCCGTGCTGGGGAAATTAAATGCTTTTTACCTTTAGGCTGCAGGGAAAAATACTGAAACGTAGGGAGAATATTACTGAAACAAATACGTTTTTCCTGAGTGTATAGACAGAAAGTGAAACCTTAACTCTATAAGGTATGAAATACTTCACTAATCTCAAAAGCCTGGTAATCCTCAAACCTAAAGACAACAGCTTAAAAACGTCAACTTTGCAATTTCAATACTACTTTAAGAGTAGTTGATGTGTTTATTCCAGAACTGTAAATGACACCCCTTTCCCCTCAGACACTAAAACACCTCACCTGACCTATATCCCGCTCCCCAAGTCCTTCAGTCCTATCTGAAATAAATTCATAATGCACAGATGGTCAGTATAAAAATCTCCCTCATAATGGAAGCATATGTTGAGAACAAAAGCAAATAAATGGGGTATAAAAATAAACATACCAAGAGGCATCATGCTGACTGCATTATAGATTTTCATATTTAATGAAAAGAAAATCTGCCTTTGGGTATCTGTCATGAGAACAGAGCCCTGCTGTGGAACCCGCGGCCTGTCTGGGATCTGTGACAGAGCCAGTCGCTGCTGTCTCTGTGCTCCCAGATGGGGCTGGATCGTCCGGCTGCTCCCAGCGCTGCTGCCGCCCGGTCTGGGTGAGGAGGGGTGCTGAGCTGCCAGGGGCTGACGTGCATTGCTGGGGTTCCACGAGTGCCTGAAGTAGGTCGTGCTTGGCACATGCACAGGGGCCTCTGCAGTGGCCGGGGCACCAGTGGCCAGGTGGAGGACCCAAGGGAAGGTGCTGCAGAGCGAAGTCCTGCCAGCCATGTGGCACACACATACCACCACTGCTCTCTCAACGAGGGATGCAGACAAAGGGACACAGAGACTCCTGCAATGCCACACGGGACTTGGCATAGCCTCGTACAATGGCTGCGTCCTGTCCCAGAATCTGTGGCACTGCAGCGTCCTGTCACACAACCTGTTGTTCTGCCCCTTGCTACTTGTGCCTAGAAATGCAATGCCGTTCTCCCGAAGCGGCTTGGGAGAGTCAGCAGCTTCTGCTGAGCAGCAGAAGACAAGACCCAACAAAAGCAGTAACACTGTCTGGACCAGCAGCCACCTCTCCCTTCCTGGGAAGGGCTGGGAGGTGTGCAGGGAGAGCAGACTGAATTGAGAGAGATGGAGAGACAGGGGATAAAGCCCCATCCCCAGCTACAGCTGCAAAGAGACACGCAGGTGCCAGCATCCACGTGCCAGCTGGCCCACAGTTCACCCCTCAGCACATCGACCTGACCACCAGCCAGCCCAGTACAGGCCTCCACAGTAATCAGGCTCATTGCCTGAAATGAAAGCTCAGGCTTCGCAGGGGATTTTCTGCAGTATGGCTGCCATGGATCTGCTGGGGAGATGCTGCGTGGGTGAAAGGAGTGGAAACAGGATCATAAGGCAACATCTGAATGCCATCAAGACCCAGCCCCTCTGGCAGATCTCTGAATTCCCTCCTCAATGAAAATTCAAGGTTTTGTGACAAAAGAAGAAACATACAAGTAGGCAGCTCAGAATGTGTAAATCTTCCCTGAGTGACATTCCCGCATCCCGACTCACTGTATGGGGAGTGTAGACACATTCCTCCCACCACTCACGTCCTCTTACTGCAGCATCCCTCACCCCCAGTCAGCATATCAGGTGATGACACGCAAAATACATTCTGAAGTGACAGGCACAGGGGCCGGTTTTCAGAAGCGATGGATTTCTGCAGCTCCCATAAGCATCAGTTGGGTTTACAGAACCCTGGGTGCTGAGGAAGCGGAAGCAGAAGCTGTAAAAGGACTACACTCTTCACTGACGTGCACGTGCACTCTCACGTAAGCGAGGAGAAGCCCACAAAAAGATGAAAGACAGGCTGTATCCAGAGGAACATGGTATATCAGGACAGTAACTGCCTGACATGGGGGTAATGCTCCTGGTGCTGTGCCGTGGTCTCCAGCAAGCACTTCTACACTCAACTCACTATCTCAGAGAACTTTAAGGAGGCTTAATGATGAAAACTCAACTGAACAAGACCCTGAGAAACTTTAACTTTGAGGTTAGTCCTGTTTTAAGCAGGAGGTTGGACTGTAGACCTTCTGAAGTCCTTTCCAACCTCTAGCATTGTGATTTTCCGATACCAATTCTTAATTCATGCTAAATAATACAATTGAATGGATTTAACGAAGACTTGGTATAATGCCAGACATGATTTAAAACCTCGGACTGGAGAAATGAGTTGGGAGAATAAAGTGAAATTCAGTAGAGATGAGTGCAAGGTCTACGCAGGCAGGAATCACTGCTGCACACACAGTACCAGCAGCTGCTGGGTAGGAGCTTGTCGAGATGGGGCTAGTACTACTGTGGACCCACGCGAGAGCAAGTTGCTAAGTGGCTGGGTGAGGAACATCAACAAAGAAGGCCTCTATATACCAGCTGTTTTCCACATCTTTCCCAATGCTGTAAGACAGTCCTGATGCACACAACAGTATCTCCACTGAAGCAGCTGTGAACTCTTGTCTGCTCCACTGACCGACTATGTGGCTGCAGGCAAGTCATTCCGTAACCTTGTGCCGAGAAACCGAATAAAAAGCAGGAACTTCACTGGAAAACCTTCAATAAAATTTTTATCAATATATCTTGAGATTTCCCGAGGAAACAAATTCCCCATCTCTTCTCCAAGGAAACATTTAAGATGCAAATATGAGGGAAGAGGAAGATTTGATCCACATGGCTCTATCATTCCTGCAGTTCATGGGGAGGCCTGTAAAGTTGGGCTGATTATGTTCCCTGGAGACCAAGGACATGCAGAAAAAACCCCAAAGATGAAGGCTGTGGCTTTTGAAGTTGGTGCTGATGCATTTGTGGATTGCTCTAGGGACAGCTGAGGCATACCTGTCAGTATTGAGGAACCTGGTGAAGAAATACACAGCATTTATCAACACTGTAAGAGAAACCTGTTTTATGAACATGTGGCAGACATGATGCAGAGCTCCACCTTCACCCACTTCCACCGCTGTGGCTTTAGCAAGAAAACAAAACGCAGCTCAAGCCTCCTGGCCAGATTCGATGAGCTGTCTCCCCAGAATCACTCACCACATCCCGGACACTGACTCCGCAGTTCAGCAAAAGCCCTTATGAAAACAGCTCAGAATAGAGGACAGCACATGCTACCACTTACTAAACGCTCCTTTGAACCCCTGTTCCTGTACCCAAAAGCAATTACTCGCCTTGAGCCTGACTTGCTGCTGAGATACTGCGAATCAAACTAAAGAAAACATATGGGACCTGCAGACCGTGAAAGAGGACCACAAGAAAAAAAATCTTCAGGGCAGCACAAAACAGCAAACACAAGACACTGGTCTTACTGGGGCTGCAGAATGCTCTGAAACAGGTGGGCCAAGCAGAGCGCTGGGAGGAGAGGGCTGGCACCGTGGCAGGTGCCCCCGGCTGCACCTGCAGCGTGTCGGCACAGCCGGGCACGCCGGCACCGAATCCCAGGGAAGTGGCAGCAGCAGGTTCCAGCAGCGCAGCCTGGCAGGCCCAGGGCTGGCAGCGGATCCCTGCCCCGTGCCGGGCTCTCTGTGGCTGAGCTCTGGGGGCTGGCTCTGAAGAGCTCTGGCCGGTGGTGAGGCTCTGCGGCATGGGCGGCTCCCAGAGCCTCACCGGGCATTGCCGATGGGAGGTTTTGAGGCGAGATGAGAAAATATCACACAGATAAAAGGAGAAGATAGGAGGAAAACCTTAACCTCACTCTGCAAATCATAATAGCTTTGTCAAAATAAAAGTCAGAGCTAAATCCTCCTGCTGCACACCTTCCCACTCTGGAAACCGTTCACGCGCAGACATTTTCTACCAGCTGCAAACCCTGCACATGTAAGGTGGAGACTTCAGCACAGTATCTGCACAATAGCACCTCCATGCAAACCCTGTACCAGCAATGGGAAATTGTCATCGTGTAAAGCAGCAAGGTCACACAATGTGTCCAGGCAGCCCTTGGAAAGGCACAATCTCTCCAGATATTGCAGAGAAAAGCTCAGAATTGCTTGTGGTTCATTAGGCTTTGCCTGAGGGGTTTTCTTCCACTATTAACTATAAACAAGGTTCAGGTTCCTCTTACCCAGATCCGTGCATGCAGTGCAGAGAGGTGAAGGGGAAGGCTTACCAGGAGTCATTTGTAGATATGCTGGGACAATTCAGATAAGTTTTGAAAAATCCATCAGACACCCTGTGTAGCAAGCCACCTTAAACAAGAACATTGGAAAAGCTCTGTCAATACAGCAACATCTTTTTTTCAGCAGAGAAATTTTACATCAACACTGGCAAGGAGTCTGTGCATAAATTACACATAGCAGAATGTACCATGCAATTCCCTTCCCTCCAGGCACTGACACTGTGTTCCCCTGCAGCCTGCCTGTTTCTCCCAGCTTTATGGCCCCGATGAGATGAGCTCTCACTGTTTTTTTCCTCGTTACATTTTGATATTTCAAAGCATGGCCTGCTTCTCACTCCCATCTCCCTGCTCCACATTATTAATGAATTGGAAAGCAGACATCATTAGTTTTTGGAGACCATTTCTTTTAAAATTTACAGAACCCTTCATGTGAATCCCCAGAGCCAGTCTGCTGTTCTCATCTTAGAATCTTATTAGCATCATATCTCCTGGATCCTGCCATGCAAACTGCATTGCTATGCACTTTCTAGCACTTGACCCTTTTGCGGACGGAATTAATTTCCTCTTTGAAGCTAGAGCAGCATGCTGTTGTGCTTGTTAAAGGAGGAAAACTCAAGCTAGAAGATAGGAAACAAGCAGAGGATATCCTCAGTTAAACATAGGCCACTGTAAAGTTTCATATAGGCAGGCTAAGGACGAGAAAGATTGGTCAAAAGAAATAATAGATTGATGACACTTTAGTACCAGAAACATCTTCCGAAAGAGCACGCAAATAAACTGACAACGCTCACTGGGGATTGACTGGTTTATGGCACGCTCTTTATAAGTGGCATTGCCTTTGTCTGCAACCTCCGCATCCTCCACCTCTTTCTGTACCCAAAACACCCTCAGACTTTTGGTTGTAGAATTTTTATGAGTAATACAAAGAGCCAGAATTGGCTTCCTGCTTGGGGCAATGAGAAGGTGCCCAAGCTGTATCTGAAGTGCATGAAGAAAAATAGCCCCAGTAAGAAGAGGTCTTTCTCTAAAAGAATATACTATCTAGCACCCCGAGTCCATTGATGTCATTACTTGTATCCTCTCAGAAGCCACAACATTCCTAACAGATGGAGAAAAGTAGAGAACTGTTGGTAGAAAAAGCATCTGTTGCTCAGTTTGGGCTGTTGCTAGTTCCACAGGACTACCGGAACTGAAGAATTTTCCTCACCTGCACTGTTTTTACAGTTTTGATTCTGCTGTGTAGTCTTAGCAGCAATCTTTACTATGACTGCGGGGGGGGAAATGCCTTCGTTCCGTAAGCTCACCAGGAACATTAACGAAAGGAAACTTCTGCAGTTCTTTAAGTAGCTTCTTGCAAAAATACAAAGCAAAAAGCAGAGTATAGCCAAGCAAGGCTTAAACTTTCTCTATTGGCAAAGCGACCAGGCTAGACTCGGGAATCAGAAAGGGTCCTGAATGGCTCAGACAACTGGAGGTGGGGTGGGTTGCCAGTTTAAATCGATAGGTGACTGGACTGCTCTTTTCTCATGGCTGTGCAGTGGTCCATGTGAAAGAAGCAGAGAGGGATACAGATAGTCTCAACCACACCAGGGAGACACAACGCCAGTTGCCCTGGAGTCCTGTTAAGATCTCAAGTCTAAAGAGTAAAGCCTTCAAAGCCAGGTGGGGACTGGAAGCAGGGCAATTTCATTTACTGCACTCATCTTCACTGTCCACCAAAGCCAGCCCAGAAGCCAAACCTGGAGATGGTCTTTGCTGTGAAGCTTTGTTCTACCTCCTTGAGCTCACACAACAGCCAAATCTTGGTAACCACATCTCAGCATCTCTTTCTAGCACACCAGAACACGTCAGGGAGAACAGCTGGTTCCTTTTTGAGAAGCCATACTCAGAAACCCAGCCGTCTCTCCTTCCCTTTCTATCTTACTATGTCCTGTAACATCAGCTTTCCTGGGAAGGCAAAGTTCCCAGGCACAAATCCATCAGGAAGGTGTCCTGTGGTGTGTAGAAACCCCAGATGTTTTTTTACAGGCTACTGTGCCGGTAATACTGGGCGAGCGAGTATCATCCATCACCTTAACCTTTACCATGTCCTCCAAATGAGCAAGAGGAGAACTGTTGGAGAACTGTGACTCACTCTTCTCCTTTACCACTTGCCTTCTGAAAACGTGGGGGAATGTTCCCGCAGAATTCATCAGGCAAATGGTGTTAGCAGCAGCACAAGTGCCAGACACAGACTGGCAGAGAGCTTATGAATAGCACGATGAATGATCTATAGCGAAAGCCATGGGCAAGAGCTCGCCATTAGTCTGGGGCTTAGTAATGCACTCCTCAAGTACATTACTCACCAATCCATCAGGCAACCTGCTAAAGAACTGAGAGATTCCAGCACTTTTAAATCTGTAACGCAATGGCTGGCAGCCTGCACTACATGCCCTAGGTTACAAGGGCACAGAGGAAGACAATTCATTTTGTGTCATAGCCAGTATTTCTTCTTCCCCTTTTCTGTGTGTACTTAAGAAATGGACCTTCTATTATCTGCAGATTAATAGCCAGGAGAACGCTCTGGTGTCTCTGTTAACATTTGCTATTGAGGAAGGCTTTCACAGAACGCCTAACCCGGCGGTTTTCATTAGCTGGACTAAGCACAGAAACACGCACTAGAACAGATGTGATTTCTTAATTTAACAACAGTGCTTACAGTAAATCATTTTCTTAGAAAAATACCACAGTTACAAGACACTAGTAGAACACTGGATATGACAGAATTAAGGTTGCCAGCATAATTTGGGCCCTTCTCTATAAGCATCTGATATGGACTCCAGTCCATCAGCCTGATGCCAGAGAAGGTAATCAGTCGGTTTCTCCTTTTCTCGCCCACAGCTTTAGTGTGTGGCTACCAACTTGCATCTCGTGCGCACATTTCAAACCTCATGCAGAACATGGCCATTCATCTTGTGGGAATTTCTGAGGCATTCATCATTAGGTAATGCTCCTGGAGAATTTAGATAATCTCAGCACCCCTGTGAGAAAAAAGTTTTATGATCTGCACTTTACAAACACCAAACAGAGGCAGAGAGTCAAGCACTAGATGTGTCCTCTAATTTTAGGTGCTTGGTTCAAGGTGTCTAGTTCTGATTTGTGAAGCACTTAACAACTTTATAGCAGTTCGTATGTTTCAAGCAAAACTGGGAGTGCTCAGCAGTTCTGCAGAGAAGCACCTTCATGTTGCAAGCTGAAAACTTTGAAGACAAGGACAGTCAGAGCTGTCTACCAGGGCCCTGGCTTGTCTGCTATCTCCAGTAGCACAACAAACCCCTGTCCGTACCCCCCGAGTCCTCTCCCAAGCCACCGTCTGTCATTCATTCAACACTCCCAGGATTCCACAACAGCTAGGTGAGAAATTCCACGTGCAGCAACCCCACCTTTGCTGCAGGTCAATCCACGCCGAGCAGTAGCCAGGCTTGCAGACTGTCACCGAAGAGCAGCGGTCAAGGTGTATGCACAGTGAGGCTGAACCAAAGCTGCACCATCATGCTGGGTCTTGCAATCCGGGAATGCAGCTGGGGTGTGGGACTCTCCTGCTGGCACAGGGACAGAGCAAGCAGGGCGTGGGGATGGAAGAGAGGCACAGCACTCCCAGCAGTGCTGGAGGGTGAGAAGCCTCCCAGCGAAGGCTCATTCTGAAGGCAAGGTGCAGCACATCGCCAAAATATTTCTCACACTACTACTGAAATCTTTACATTGAAGCACAGAGGCTTTTGTGTTTAAGACGACATCTGTAAGATTCTCCTCCTGATCTTATTCAGGTCACGTATTACTTTTCTGTTAAAATAATTTTGGCAAGACTGTTTTGGTTTTGTTTTTTTATTTTCCAGAAATATTAGAGAAAAATTATGCGAAGACAAAAATTAACATGGAAAATTTCAGGTTTAAAGTGGATAAAGAAGTTGCAAGCAAACAAAAAGAGAATCTTTTAATGGAAAGTGTCAATCCTACCTTTAAGCAACAATACAATTTAATATTTACATGGGAACTAAACACAGGAACTTCAGACTTTGAATTTTAAGGAGTAAATTAACTTTGAATACATAGTTTTAGGCACACTTTTAACCTTACCTTGCCAGGTAAATGAACACACTAAAGCCCTCCCTGTCTGTGCCAGCCAGAGCTGCTTGGACATCTGTTTTAACAGAGATGTGTGTTTAGGACTGTGAGCAGAAATAGGAAAGACTACTCATGTCCAACATGGGTGGGTTCACGTTGCAGTAAGCTCCTTTAAATTTCTCATTTCATGGCTTCTGAACACTCAAATTTGCAATTCAAAAATCACTAACATATTCTGGTGTGGTTCCCTTTTTTTGAGTTAGCCTGGCAGCGAGAGCAGACAGGGCAACCCGATGTGTGAAGAACGACCAAAGGAACCCAACCGAGCTCTGCGGCACCCCCATCCTTGCCCATGCACCCTG